>JAUTBW010065420.1:0-10717 GCA_032361425.1 Peltospira smaragdina
TGGGGGGGGGGAGAAAGTGACGGTCTGTCTTATCGATATGTTTTGTACTGCGTAGTTATCCATGTAGCAGTTCATTCGTTTTCATTTTCTCCTAGAGGAAATCGGGAAGATTCGAAAGTCAAATACAACAAAAAAAAAAGTAATAAGAAAATCTATAGCCTATTTATCTTGAAGTACGACGAAATGATGCCATATCGATAGCGTAAACTTTCGTATCGATCACTTATCGGTAATAAAATAACCATGTTTGTGAAAAACGGATTAATATATCACTCACCTGCGGTTATTATGAATACAGGCTATCATACTGATAACCCAATAATGCAATTAAATGCAGATATTACGACAAATACCGCCGTAATGGTGTATAATTTTATAATGAAATACATAATTACTACTAGTTTGAAAGGGGTACCATGACGTCAGCGAAATAAGTACGTCACGGTCGGGGAAATTACTTGATCACGATGTTACGCTATGACGTCATCAAATATCTTACGTCATGGTGTGCAATAAAATGAATTGCCCGACAAAAGTCGACCGATTGGCGGCCATGAGTCACATGTTTAGTCACATGTTTAACGCCATATAACCGTAGATAAAATGTATTAAATGTGTCGTTAAATAAAACAATTATATCTCATTTGGGGTTATCGAAAAAATTAAACTAAACTTATCGACATAGTAGCTTTAAAAAATTTCAAATGATATATCCATAATCTATCAGTATATTTTTATGCTGATCTTTAAAATCGGTATCTGATAAGCATACCATGAACTTTCATACAAAAGATGGTGCAGAAAGAATACAAGTCGGCACGAATGTCGTGGCCACACATCTCAGGAGCATGAGTTGTCTGTCCATGACAGGTGGTTAGTAATGAGTAGCACCCATGTTAGAGGGTTAGTGAAAGAAGAGAGCGTATAGTGGCCTTACACCTATCCACTGGGGCTCCAAAAACTCGCTCTGGGTGGGAGCCGGTACCGGGATACGAACCCAGCACCTACCAGACCGACGACTTAGACCACTACGCCATCGAGGCCGGTGCTTTTGTCATCGCCGTTCTGAAGCTATATGTGTAACTCATAAACAATAACTCAGAAAATCCTGAAACTTAAGAATTTCTGGAGTTATGGTTCTTGACTTTCCACATACAACCTCGACGTCATTATTATCGGTACCTCTAAGCTACTATGTCGATAATATATATATATTTTTTCAACATTTAGAAAACACGATCCAGTCATGTCTAACTGGCACGCTCCATATGAAACTCATTATGCTACTATCACTATCTAGGTCACACACAAGCACTGTATGTTAGTACGTGTTCTTTCACGAGTACAGGCCTCATCCTCACTTTAACAAAATGGCGAAATTTGTATTTATGGTTAGACGATATCCCTTGACAGCGAAGGCTAACAAGTGTAATTTAAACACCATTGTGTGACCAATGTAATATAGGTATAATTTAGTGACCAGTGTTAAAATATGGTAAACCGACAATGTAACTTTAAACGAAGGATGGAAATGTTTATTTAACGACGCACTCAACACATTGGTCTTAAAGAAAGATCCTCCACCTCAATGTGAGCACTGCCAATGTGTTTTGACAGTGCGCCACATTTTGGTGGAGTGCAGTCATCTTGCAAAGACTAGGACAGGTATATTTGGTAAAAATTATATGGTGGGATCTTTAAGATTCCACCCCTCTCTTGTGTTGAATTTCTTAAAAGAAACTCATTTTTATCATAAATTTTAATTATTTCTGCACTGTGATAACTATTTTTCACAGCCTTATACACTGTTTTAATTGTTTAATTTTTAATTTTTTATGTACAATACATTCACATTTAAACTTTTTTCTGACACCCAATAGCAAATATATTTTTCGTGCTGGGGTGTCGTTAAACATTCATTCATTCATTCATTTAGATTACAAAAGGAAAAAGGGAAATAAAAGAATAGTTGCAGGTTGTGTCTTATAAAATAATGATATAATTAATAATTATAATAATGTAATTGCAGGTTGTTACCATCATAAATCTGCATTTCTCTTTGCATAACCTAAAAATAAACCTCTAGTTTTGTTGGCCAGGAATTCCTCTCAGAGGTGAATTAAAAGATTTTGAGGAGACTTTTACTAACTGCAAAACATATTTACATTGCTACAAAAACTCATTGATGCTATTAATAAATAGTTTGAATGTTCTTTGCATCTAAAACTGTCTTGCATTTCAGAGCAGATCTTTCAAAACGTGCAGAGAAGGAATCTATCTCGGTGTTTGCGTCTAACCTGGGCCGCCTGCTGTTGACACCGCCAATTCGAGGGAAGCCGGTACTCGGGGTTGATCCTGGCTTCTCACACGGCTGCAAGTGTGCCGTTATCTCCGTCACAGGTGAGATTATTTTTAATGACATTCAGAGTGATTGTTTTCTTCTCAAGTGTTGTGCAGTCGTAAGTCTAATGCACAAGAATTCTGAAATCAGCCCGTTAGTGGGGTTTTCTTCAAATTATTTAAATACAAAATGATAATTATACATTTGTCCATTTAATTGATTGATTCAACCTAATATACCACATTTCAAGTTGGTAAAAGAAAAGCTTGTACAAAGGACATACCAGAAAACGTAATTATAACAATGATTTAAAAAATAAATATATAATAACATGTATCAAGATTGTAATATTTATGGAAAATCTTTAGTCAATTCCATTCCTCATGAGTAGAATTTGAAGAAATTCATCTAAAATTGTTTTGATATTATATTCAATATGATTGTTAATATATTAAATTACTTATGGTTTGACTCATTGCAGATGTTTTAAAACAACTAATTATTTATATAGTTTTGTGGATATTACATAAATAGACATTATATTACATACCAGTGTTAGCATGAGTTTTCTTGAATCTTTTTTGTCACAAAGCATTTAATAATTTTGTTGACAAAGAATGTAATCATTATTTTTGTATGTATTTATCAGGTCAGATATTGGCAACATTTGTTGTGTACCTTAATTACAAGTCACAGAAGGCATTTGAAAACCCGCAGAAAATAATTGATGCCATTAATAAATTCAGGTAATTTGTCCGAATAGCTTAACCAGGACTTCTATAGCTTGTTTTTTTTTTAATTCACTAGCATTTATCTTTGTTATTTTACCCCAGTTCGGAAATATTTTCATTGGCCCATACAACTAGAAGTTCAGGAAAGTTACTAGTCCCCAGAAAAAGTCACTAGCATACCCCACTTCGTTATTGAAGTAATTTTGTACACCATTCAGAAATCTATATAAATTATTTTTTTGTAATTAGTGAAACAAAACAGCAGCAAAGGGCATGTGTGTCAGTAAAATAATAATAGAAATAATAATATATTAATTTAAAAGAAACTGAACTCAGAAATTATCTTTACTGTTTATGCTGAATTTGCTGTTTTGTCCATTTACTTGAATGAACTGAAATATACTTGAATGTTTGATAAACTCTTAGCTGACCACACCAGATGTTTGGAAGTAGGTTGTTGCAAACGGTGGTGATGGCCAACTTGTTCTTATATTACAATGCGTTTAATTAAAGATCAAGAAAGTAACAGAGAGAGAGGGACAAGGGGGTAGGCAAATGAAGTAACCAAATTTTTTTTTTTTAAATTGCCTACTGATCATACCTTATTTACAATAGGAAAGGAAAGATTCCAAATGTGGAAGTGAAAATGGTAAATTCTAATTGTCTTTGTAATAAATATCCAGATTGATCGGAACCAAGTGAAAGTAAGATACTTTTGCCTATCTCGATCTGTCATGGCAAATGAATTAGGTCTATGCTTAACAATTACAGGTATCATTTGCAAAATACTGTGACTGTGTGTATCATGAATCTGGGTCACAGCAGCTGCTCAGTTTTACTTGCCCGGGGGACTACTGCCATTTAAATTCCACTCGCCCTAGGTTTTTCTACTTGCCTGGAACAAGCATTAATTTATATCCCTGCCAGTATATTGCCATATGTTGATAACGAATGTATAGTTATTACTGATGTAGGATCTTGGTCAATTAAGTCAGGTGAATTTGTTTTTTTTATGTGCACATTCTGGAACATGCTTTGATGGATAATGAAAGCTGAGGTTGTAAAATTACCTTAATACCTATGTACTTTTATTCATTCTAAAAACAGAACTGATTTACCTGAATTGACAATTGATGTTTGATATATTATTTAATATTAATTTGCTTTTTTATAAACAGTAATATATAAGCAGTTGTTTAGGCCTAGTTTTTGCCCATGGTTTTAATAAGCTAGTTTGTACTCAGGTTTACCTAGGAATTGTTTTAATTGTTTCTTTATATTTACCTAGCATTCTACATAAAAATCTATCCTGCAGTTTATCTTATCATCTGTGGGTGTACACATGCTGGTAAAGTGTTACATTTTAAAACGTTAGTTGTGAAATTGCTTGCAGGTGTGAAGTGATTGCTATTGGTAATGGTGTTGGCTGCAGAGAGACTGAAAAGGCAATTGGAGAATTGATTCAGAAAAAGAAATTTGATGTCAGTGGGATTGCCTACTGGTAAGCAATGTCTTTTCTCATTCATCTGTTTTTAATACTTATAATAAATTTATTTATCATGCTTATCCATTATCCTAGTATATTTTCATAGAACCATTAATAATTTCTACCGGAATCATATAGATTTCATCTTGATCAGGTTTTAAAATGTAAATGGAAACATACGTATCTGGGACCATTATATTTGGTCATCATAACTTATGCAATTAATAAAATAATAATAAAATAAAAATGAATAATAAAAAAATGTTTAATAATAATAATAATAATAAAAAATGTTTAATAATAATAATTAATAATTAATAATAATGATGATAATAAGACTAATCCTAATAAAATGCTGAGTTGAGATTTTCTAGAGCTAGTGATTACATTGTGCTGTGTGTGTTCAGTATAGTGGACGAGTGTGGGGCATCTATCTACAGTGTGTCCCAGGAGGCGGAGAAGGAGATGCCACACTTGGACCCGTCTCTCAGGGGTGCAGGTGTGTTTGGAAAAAAAATTTTAAAAAATTGATTATTTTTTTAAAGTTATGTTGGTTTTTTTGGTTTGTCTTTATTGTGTGATTTTTTGTATATAATGACACACTTGACTGATTTTTATTAATGGCTATATTGGTCTCAAACACATTTTAAAATAGAAAAATCCTTAGTGGTTGCTTGACAGAGATAGATCTTGGAATGACTGCATATCAGGTGGGTGATTTCACCACTAGGCTATCAGCTGCCTATTATGTATTCAGTCATTGTACTATCCCAGTACTGTTTATTTTGTAGGTGAGTGTTGTTGTTATTTTTTGGGTGTTTTTTAAAAATATGAAATCAAGCATTGTAATAATTTCTATAAATATTGTCGGTTGTTAATTGTTGCCACCAGTAGTCTTTTTTTCATTTTTTCATGGCTCTCTAAGATTGTTGTGAACCCGTAACCTACAGGAATTCAAATAAATACCTGTCCCACCCTTACCCTGTCTTCCACAATAATAAATGATATGGCTGGTGAAAACATTCTTCTGATTTGATATTGTAAAACATTTTGTATTTAATTTTTCTAGTTTCCATAGCTAGAAGACTGCAGGACCCTTTGTCTGAATTGGTGAAAGTAGAAGCAAAACATCTTGGAGTTGGAATGTATCAGGTTGGACCATTTGTAATGATATGATCTTCCATGCAAAAAGTTTTAACCCATCTCTTCAAATAAAAATAAAAGATTTTTAATAGGTTCCACTCTATATGTATATAAATACAGATATACTAAAATTGATGAAAACAGTGATGTAGACTGAAATACGTTAGTTCAGAATGTTACACTAACATTTGTAATGAATGGTATAGCATTAAAATGAAATTTCAATCATACGTTTTAAAACATTGGGTTAACGTTCATACATATTAAAATCTAGTGTACTAGATAAATATTTATATGTTTTTTTTCATATTGCAGCATGACGTGTCAGAGAGCCGACTGAAGGCATCGCTTGACTCTGTGGTGGAGGAGTGCGTTAGTTTTGTGGGCGTTGACGTCAATACAGGCAGCGAGTGTTTACTTAGGTACATTTCTACAATAATGATTTTCATTATTACATGTAGATTTAAGACAGTATTTATAAAGAAAGTTCAGAAGATGCTGCAGACAGTTTTGTTTATTAGAAAATTAACTAGTCATGTTAAATATTCACTGTAATTTCATATTTAATTGATGACCCAAGTCAGAACATCACTACATGAACATCAGGTCACTGTATTCCTGTAGCCCTGCCTAAAGCAACGCTGTAGCTTGCTGTTATTTCAGACGTATTGCTGGTCTCAATGCAGCTAAAGCCAAGCAGATTGTTGAGTGTCGTGAGAAGAACGGCGCCTTCCTGAACAGACAGCAGCTGCTCAGCGTCAAGGGACTCGGTCAGAAGGGATTCGAGCAGTGTGCTGGCTTCATCCGGGTGCTGCACGACTTCACCGACCAGAGCATCAGGTATTCAGTTACTGGGTTTACTTCAACATAAAAAACATATGGTATTCAGTTGCTGGGTTTACTACTTTAACATACAAAACATACAGTATTCAGTTGCTGGGTTTACAACTTCACCGATCAAAACATCAGGTATTCAGTGACCAGGTTTACAACTACACTGACCAGAACATCAGGTTTTCAGTGACCAGGTTTACCACTACACTGACCAGAACATCAAGTATTCAGTGACCAGGTTTACTACGACTACACTGACCAGAACATCAGGTATTGAATGACCAGGTTTACGAACAAACTGACCAGAACATCAGGTATTCAGTGACCAGGTTTACGATCACACTGACCAGAACATTGGGTATTCAGTGACTAGGTTTACGGCCACACTGACCAGAACATCAGGTATTCAGTGACCAGGTTTATGACCACACTGACCAGAACATCAGGTATTCAGTTGCTGGGTTTACAACTAAACTGACCAGGACATCAGGTAACCAATGACCAGGACATCAGGTATTCAGTGACCAGGTTTACGAACAAACTGACCAGAACATCAGGTATTCAGTGACCAGGTTTACGACCACACTGACCAGAACATCAGGTATTCAGTAACCAGGTTTACCACTACACTGACCAGAACATCAGGTATTCAGTGACCAGGTTTACGACTACACTGACCAGAACATCAGGTATTGAATGACCAGGTTTACGAACAAACTGACCAGAACATCAGGTATTTAGTGACCAGGTTTACGACCACACTGACCAGAACATCAGGTATTCAGTGACCAGGTTTACGACCACACTGACCAGAACATCGAGTATTCAGTTACCAGGCTTCCTATATTCTGTGGTACAGTGTTGCTTAGTAGATTAAACAGCTAGTTGATGTATGAATGATTGTAGGTGTTTGTGTCATGTCCCTGTTACTCAATTTTTTTTCCTCAGAAAGTTATTTTCAGTACTAATAAAAGTGTGTATCATTATTAAATAGAAAACATTTTAGAAATTAATATCCCTCACCTTGACTCTGTGTGGATTAAAGAGAAATAAAAAATATTGTTCTATTAATTATCATTTATGGCAAAAGTAAAATACGGTTTTGAAACTTTTAATATATACATTGATAATCGTTTTGACATGTTGTTTTTGTTTTTTTTTTTTTATTATCAGAAATGTTTAAAGACTGAGACTGATTGTTAATTTTATGAACACAAAATGTAGTGTAAAATTACTGCATCATGGTTATTGTTTTATCTGAAATCAAGTTTCATAATTAGATACATGAAGTGTTGGAATATAAAAATTTTATAATGCATTATCTCATTACATTTTAGGATAAAATAGATTCTTTTATACACAATCTGTTGATTATATTTGCTTTTGTTGTTGAAGTATTTATAATTCTGTTACCTGCAAATATTTTCTCCCACATTTGCATTAATATCATTGAAAAGTGGTCTCGCAGAGATGATGTCATGAAAATGTGTGAGTAACAAGTGGTGTTTGTTTTTCAGACAGAAGTGTGAAGCAGTAGTGGAAGATGAACGAGACTGTGAACAAGAAGCATTGACAAAATCAGGTCGTGGTAGAAAGAGAAAGGCTGGGACAAGCAGACCAGCAAAGAAAAGAAAGCTGGATGAAAATCAAGTGCCTAACCCCCTCGATATGACAGCCATACATCCAGAATCCTACCACATTGCAATGAGGCATGGCCAGTCTTCATTTCTTAATGATAATATCTGTCATGTAAGATCTCATAATAAAACAAAAAACAAGTTAATTATACTGTGAAGAGCATATGAAACTCGGTAAAATATATATCACAAGTGTTAATATATTATTTGTTTGATCCACAAATATCTCATACTTTGAATCAATACTTCCAAAAAATCGGATTCAGTTTATTTTAAATATTTTCTAATGTAGGTTTCATAGCCCCATCACGAGAATCATTATTAAACAAATTAATTTGTAAAATGTTGAACCTACTTTTTAATTTCCTTCTTTTGGCAACCCTGAAATACTCTACCTTTAATACTCATAGTATTTTTTGTTTCAGATTTATAAAGGGACTTGGTGTATCTGTTCTAGACATTGGACAAAGCAAGTTCATTGATGCAGTGAATCAAGAGGTACAATTAAAAGGTGACTTTCTTTAAGGTTCATTTTTTTCTGCAAAATATTATTAACATCAGTCATAACAGTTAAACAGTAATTCATTACATTTGCTAGGTTTGTTTCTAACATTACGTTTATTTCAAATGCTGTAATTCTGGAAATGTTAGTAGGCATAAAATATTTGGGAATTTATTTATGCCATATAAAACTCTTGATATTTCATGTTTGGTTCAGATATGTGAGTAGGACAGCAGGCTTGAACTGTAAGTGGTATAAGCTTGAGAATAAATATAAACAAAAATAAGAGACCTGAACATACACTACACAATTAATATGCTAACAACAATATGTTTGAATCTGATTGAATATAAGAATGACCAAGCTCAGGTAATTTAATTACATGCAGCAAATATTTTAAATATTTTCAGAGATGTGATTGCTTCTTTACTTTTGTTATAGGTGTTGAAAAACTTGCAAAGCAGTTTGAAATTGGAGAACCTACCATGAAACTGATCACAGATGCTCTTTCAAAACCCATTTCTTACGATATTCGAGATGGTAAGATTCTCTTCATTCACAAATGGGAATATACTTGTAGACATTTGCTCATAATAACTTTATATCATATGCTTTGAATAAAAAATATCCATATTACCTATTATTTTATTTTACCCATATATTATTTTTTGGAAAGAAACTGAAATGTGGGTGTATATTTTTATGTGCAAGTTTTTTTGTTTTTAACACACACACTTTATCTACAGTTTGTAACATCAGACACATGGTTAAGGACCATTATGATAGTGAGAAAGGAAACCTACTGCTGCCACATGGGATACTGTTTACAATTAGCAACAACAAATATTTTATCCACACTATCCCACAGACTAGGTAACACATATCCCAGCCTTTTGTTATACCAGTTGTGAAGCACTGGCTGTATGTGATATTTGTGATGTTGCAGGATTTGACAAGCTGCCATTCAAGGAAAATATAACAGTTGTTTAACTGTACAAAATATTGAAATTCTCATAAATGCAGAGTACAGAAGCTAGTTTCTGAATTAGGCACCTGTTTTTATTACAAAATACTGTAGGTTTTTATTACAAATATATATATTTTTTTTAATTCAAAGTTAACAGCGCTTTTAATTTACTTGTAAACTGTCACATTTAATATCTGTAGTCAGATGTTCACTATGCAGTGTAAAATGAGATATGCCATTATTTAATAAAGCAGGTGCAATATTTAGTGGTTGTCAATGATAACACTAGTCAAAATAACAAGATATCGCATGATTGCTTGTTGACCTGTAACACACAAGCACCTAGGACAGAGATGTGTGTGTGTCAGAGTGGGGCGCTGATATCAACCCAGTTTCAAAGTGCTGTGTTGTGAATTAGAAACCTGTATAGCACTGTGGGCTGTGATTTATACATACTTGGTGCTTGGATTAACTGTTTGAAATCATTAAATAATAAAAACTACTGCATGGAATTCAGCTTTAAAATTATGTATATGTCCATATACTTTCAGCATTTGATAAACCACTGTTCAAGGACAGTGTGACCGCAATCACAAGCCTGCGACAACATCAGAGACTGACGGGGCGGGTGACCAACGTGACGCAGTTCGGTGCATTCGTTGACATCGGTGTGGGCCGTAATGGCCTCATACACGTCAGTCAGATGCGGGATGGACTGCAGGGTCGAGCAGAGCTGCAGCTCGGCGACCACGTTGATGTGGAAGTGATCAGTGTAGATCTAGACAGGCAGCGGATAGCACTGAAGCTTATCCATCTTACAAACATGTGAATAGGTCAGTTTATCAGACAGTTGTGTATATTTCATCTTACAAACATGTGAATAGGTCAGTTTATCATACAGTTGTGTATATTTCATCTTACAAACATGTGAATAGGTCAGTTTATCAGACAGTTGTGTATATTCCATCTTACAAACATGTGAATAGGTCAGTTTATCATACAGTTGTGTATATTCCATCTTACAAACATGTGAATAGGTCAGTTTATCATACAGTTGTGTATATTCCATCTTACAA
>JAUTBW010065531.1:0-10000 GCA_032361425.1 Peltospira smaragdina
CACCTACCAACCTTATTTTTCAGACCAACGGCTTAGACCACTACGCCATCGAGGCTGGTATGTGGTAGAAAGAAAGGACAAATGTGGTCTACTTACCATGAAATGTCTGCACTGATCTGCAAGCTGGGTGGTCTTGACATCGACACTTCAGATGGTCACGAACTTGATCTGCGATACTGTCAAGACAGTGATTGATGACATTTTCTGTGATGTTAACTGTTGGCTGACACCACTGGCTAATTAATGTAGCACCTGGGAAATGAAATAAAATTTTGTTATTCAAATATTTACGAAAGGTTAAGACACCAAAGTTTAAAATACATATTGGTGGAAATCACAGATACTGTGAATATCACTAAAACCTTTTATAAAAATTTATCATAATAAAATACAAGGCAAAATAAGGAATGAATAACTTAAGTTAATAAAAAATAAAAATAATTAATGGATAAATAACTAAATTTATGCACTATTATAGCATTTTATTATATGTTATCATACAACTATTTATGTTTTGATAACCCTGTGATATTCCAATGATGAAATTTTTATTTTGTTTTATTAAGTATATCAACAAATAATTGTTCACTTTCCTCTTTTAAATCTATGTAGTTAAGTAGTGTTAAACAAAGGATTTGTTCCATGCTTCAGTAAATGAATGTGAGTACAACTGAAGATTACCTGTTTCCAGTTTTTGCTGTGCTGGTGGGAGACCGAGGAACTGTCGCCACTTCTTGGACAGATGCAGTTGCTGAATATTTCTCAAAACCTTCTCAGCATAATACTTTCTTGTCAAATTCTCATGTCTGAAACATTAAAATCACACTGTCAGGGCTCCAAAACAGCCAGGTTGACAACTGCAACCAAATTCCTGTGTGGGTGATTTTAATACTGAGAGATAACGGCTTTAGTTATTTGATTTGATTTGGGTCACCTTGTTTTTATAAGATTACATATACCACTACTAATAACTGTATAAAATTAGTATAATATTTATTCACAGAAAATCTTGTTTGTAATATTCTAGAAGGTATCAATATGCCTAAATTTACTAACATTAATTTATGAATATTCATTTTAAAGACTGGGATGTTCTTCATATATAGTTTTAAGATTAGATCTATTTACCATATTTGTTCATAAAATTGACATTAAGGTATAGTAATAAACAACAATTCTATCAAATATCACCATTCTCTTACATTTTCTGGGAGTGGGGTATAGCTAATAACCTTTAGCTAATAAAAAATAATACCATAATTGGTGACAGTCGGTTTACTTTTCACTTCCAAAAACAGTCCTTAACCATATGACTGATGCCACATTACTGTTAATAAAATGTGTGAAATGTGTCATTAAATAACACTTTTTTCTGTCTTACATTTTCCTATCATGCACAATGTGCATAAGTTCATCAACCACTGCAGTGCTAGCATGCTGATGCTCATCAAGTAGGGAGGAAAATGTACTAAAGCCATCCTTTGATATTTCCTGGACATTGTAGAACTCTGATGACAGTTGTTGCACCATGTTCTGTGTTCTTTTTCCAAACAGGTGGCGCTGCTTATAAACATCAATCCACTGCTGTGGTGTTTTGCTGTCATACATGTTGAGCAGAGATGGCCATCTGAAATTCAAAAATACCATATAATAACTATTATAATTCAAAATATTTTCCACTGCATTTAAAAAAAAATAATAATAATAATAACATTTAAAAAAATAAAAAATAAAAAAAAAATAAAAAAAAATAAAAGAAAATTTAAAGAAAATTGGAATATTACCCAGTACTATAAATTTAGATAAAAGTAGCTAATATAAAATTGTTTAAAATAATAATTTTAATTTTGTTAAAAACAGAAATGTACTGTATGTATTGTAATGGCCAATGGTAGGCTGTCGAAGATCATACAGAATGACAATAATACTGTGAACATAAAATTTTGTGAGCTGCTCCAGCATGAAATGGTCAAAGACAGATTAAAGCATGAAACATGCTACACATTAGCACCAATATGTCTTAATAATTTGCTAAATATAGAAAAATGTGGAACGCAATTCATAACATTTCTTATATCTGACAGTCGTAATTTATGAACATTTTTGTAAATAATATAGCTGTTATAATCATTACGAAACTGAATTAATTAATAATAATTAGACATGTACATTTTGTTAGTCAGACAAATTGTTATATAAATAAAAGAAAAATACCTAAATATTGTCAGTAAAAGATAAATAAACTATCACAGAAATTATTATCACCTGAACAGCCTAATTAACTACTGCCAACTTCAGGCATGTTATTTTGAGAAAGGGGTTTGCCAATCTCGAAGTAAAAATTACCTAACTAGAATGAAGTACCAAGTGCGCGACTATATGTTACATTTTACATTCTATGTCAAAAGCGGGTCATGCTTTAAAAAGTCATTTCGCAAAATAAATCGACAACAGTTATTGACAAGAAGTAGTGGGTTATGTGTAGTAGATGACCAATAAGGTAGGCAAACAACATCATTGTTTTATTTCTATAGTGTTACATGTGTTTTCTGCACGTTTGTCCTTATGTGCGCGACTACTGATTACTCTAGGATAAACATTTCCTTCCTTCCGTCCTTGTCACAGCTTGTGATAAAATGTTAAAATGACTGCCTGACACACGGTCTATCTGAGATTGATCCCTAACAGCGAGCTACCAGGATTTTTCTAATCATAATATTTCTGACACCAATATAACCGTTAATAAGAATGTGTTGAGTGTGTCGTTAAATAAATTAAGATTACAAAATAACAGTTGACAGTAGCCTATACTTAAGTTATAATACTATAGAGTCATAGACCTATTAATTTTTCATTAACACACCTCTGCTTTAGTTTTACTTTCCAAAGATCATTGCTTAAACAAACATCATGCAACTTTCTGCATGTCAGTGACACGCTCATTAAATCACTAAGATGAATAGATGAGCATTTAAGAACTAGTTCTAGTATTTCGTAAGGCAAGTCAAGGAACTGTCTTCCGTTCTCCATGTTTACTTCATCTCGGCAAGATTCGGGTCTTTCCGTAAATAGCAATACAAAATACCAACTTGTGATACGCATCGATGTTATTTGTATTAATATTGACGAATAACAACACGTCAGTCTATCCACGTCTTGTTCGGAAGCAGACGCAATTTCTTCGATTGTAAAGTACAGAAGCATTTGTGTAAAATATTTTTTAATATTAGTTTATATATATTGTACGTTAAATACGATTAAAAATATAATAATTATAGTTTATATAATTAGTAGTGGCTAAGTCATTGCAAGTAGTTCACTAAATTATATTCGAGTAACTAAAGAAGTAAAGTGCAAACATGAAACAATTATTCTAGAGAAATCAATTTCCGGTCTATTAAAACCTTCTTAGCATTATAACAATCATTGTAATATAATTATATTTTACCTTGGTTATTCTACTATTAAAACTAACCAACAATTCTTTTTAAATCTTGCCATTGTATATATTTTTTAAGACTAAAATCCCAGCCTTGTTGGGCGTTAAATTTTGTTTGTGCAATGCCCATGAACATCTCAGATGATCTCATGGTAAGCCTACCGCCTAGTATCGGTTCTTGGCCTACTTGCACAACTCCACAAGTTGTGTTTCATTTATCTTTTTAAAAATATTTATTTATTTATTTATTTATTTATTTATTTATTTATTTATTTATTTTTCATTTTGTCTTCTGAGTGCAAGGAGTGGGACGTAGCTCAGAGGTAGAATGTTCATTCATGGTTCGGTGGGTGGTCAGAATGATCTCACAAGGTGGATGACCCAACCCATTAGGTTATGGCTCATTCCATCTAGTGCTCCACAACTGGTGTAACCAATTCCATGGCGTGTTCTATTCTATCTGTGTGATGGTGCATATAAAAGATCCCTTACTGCTTCTAAGGGTTATCAGTTGGTGGCAAGTCAAAATGGTCCATAACCATATTATGTCTATTTAGACTATTACCATATAATGGTGAATAAAATGTGTTACGTGCAGTCCTGTCTGTGGGATAGTGCATATAAAAGAGCTCTTGTTGTCAGTCAGTAGTTCACCAGTGATAAACCCAAACGACATACATATGTTGTTCGGGTTTATCATTGGTGAACTAAACAAATGGGCGTCTTTGATATTGTGAAGTTCCAGGTTGTTGAAATCAGATGAGGTGCAAATTATTTCTTTAATTCTCACTGCCACTAATAATTTAGACATCTTTAGTCCTGATTATATACTGTATTGGAATAATAAATATAATTTTCCAGTATTTTATCATAAACAGTTTCTAATCTATTATGGAACAGTAAAATTGATGTTTCTATTAGTATTCAGATTTTAACAAATTAATTCTGCTTGTTATAGTTTTGTTAATGTTATATTTTTGGTCTTGATGCAATATAATAAATGTTGCTTGTTGATAACTAACTTGCAGAGATTGTTGTCCATAATGTCTGAAAATGTTGTAAAGAATGTATCTGACATTTCAATTTTATTTGTTTCAGCTTTGATCAACAGAATAGATAACAATTGCAAAAGACAGTTACCTTTATTCATAGACCTGGTTAAAGTACACAGATAAAAAATTCATGTTCACTTGTTAGCAGAAACACCTTTGGATGAGACAACAGAAGTAAACAGTTGAGCTTTTTGGATAAAATCTTATAGAAGTCCAAGAACACAATCTGATATCATGCTGCCTGATGACAAGGCACAGATTGTTAAGAAGCTGTCTGGTTACATTCCAGCCTTTACTGATGTATTCGATGAGGAGTCGTTCTACATATTTGCCTTCCTTTTTGTTCTTGGAACAGTTGTAGGAGCTGTGATGCTGTCTCGGCATGTCATCCTCAAGGATGCTGGTCACATAGACTGAATATAAAACAACGGAAATCCACAACGGACACCATGTGATTCTGAATATGACATTTTTTGGACATATCCCTGACAGAACCACTCCATATATTTGATCTCTGTGTAAATGAACATCAATGCTAGGACCACTGCACACACTCCCATGAACTGTCATGGACAGAAGTACTGGCTCTGCCAGAACTTGTGCCCATGACAGGTGTGCACTACAATAGTTTGCTTTAAATAAGTATATTCAAATAAATTGATTTGACTAGCATCACCAGCTAAAATGATCATGTAACTGTATCCTCTGAATTCTGTGATATTATCCTTTTAAGAATATAACACAGTGTCATGCTACAGGTGATATTGTGTTCACATTCAAATGAGATCAAAGCATTCAATTTCCTAAATTGTAAGAGATTTTAATGAACTAATTGCAGTTATTATTTCATCGTCATTAGATTTCTTTTCTATTGATACTTTCATTGATAAATAAGACTAAAAATAAAGAAACAGCTTAATGTAATAAACAAGATTTCCACCCCACCACCCAATTTGTCCTTTATCAACATTAAATGGGAATTTTAAAATCTTTCAAATATTCAACACATGGATATTTTTTCTGCATGTAACACAACATAGCTCAATCAACTAGCATTGATTACTTTACAGTTGAACCATTTTTGCTATATATATTAAACTGTCAGTTACCAATCTAAACATACAGTTTGCAGTTCCTTGTTTTACTTAGAAGGCTTTGTGGTGCGTGTTATATTTCAAGTTATGAATCTCTTATTCTTTATAGAAGAAAGTGTATTTGAATATAATACTACTGATACTTTAAAATAAATTTAAAATGTAAATAGCACTGTTAGTAAGGGTAAACATTGTCTAGATATCAGCTTTTTAAAAATGTATATTTATGTCTAATCAAGTGCAACTCATGCAGAAATAGAATTTCTCAGTGTTAATATAAAAGCTAAAATATTACTAATAATTATTGTTTAATTTATCAGCATGTAATTATGTAAAACACAATATAGCCATTTCAATAAATGCAATTTTAATTTTAATCATGCAGTAAAATTGTGTGAAACAAGTCATATTATACTACATGTGAGGAAAAACTCAAAACTTATGTTTTAGTGTTTCTTTTTACTGACACGTTTAAACTGAAAATTCTTAATTTGAAGTGATATTTAATTATTAATCAATAAATATATCATTAGATGTACTTGATGCTTGAATTTTAAATATGTTTTTGTTGTTAATATATATTGAACAGCATTAAGAAATTGAAATATATGTTACTGTGATTTGACAAATAGTGCAATATTAAGTGTATCTCAACATCTTTTTAAAAAAAATTAATTTATGTGCAGTTATTTAATATTATTAGACAGCTGTGCAATATTAAAGTGAAAACATACATTTGAATACAAAAAAATATTGCTGTATTATTTTACTTGTTTTTTTCAGTTACTGAGTGCAATCTTTTTTATATATATTCTAGATAACGTAGTGTTTTGCAAAGCTTATTTCACTATTTGTTCATTGTTGGCCATGTTTACTTACTATGTTCATGCTTTTTGTGTTTTGCTTTAGATACCCTTTTTTAAATCTATATTTCTGGTATATATGGGAATGTTTTTACAGTCTTGTTTACAGCTGTTTGATCCACCATATGTGTTCATCATGTGAAATATGCCAATTTTAACAAATTAATGTGTATATGTTAATACTAAGTGTTGTGTATATATTTGTTTTTTTTTACATGCTGTGTTCCTGTTCAGTTTATTCTAGTTTGTTTATGCATTGACCAAAACATGTTTACTGTATAAATTATCACCAACAAAACCTTTTTATCTTGTACTAGTAAATTTACGATTGTAATATTTTTCATTATTAATACTGGTAGCTATATAATTGTTTTTAACTGGTAAGTTTTGTTTCTATTAAGTGAAGAATTTAATTCTTAGTAAGCTTTATCCAACCATTCAAAGATGTTTTATTTAATTATATGCTTACACCAGCAGTAGCATTTAAACTATCCAAATAAAACGAATTGGTTTATAGGGTGACTTTTTATTGTTTCATACTTTCAGTTGTTCAAACACGGTTAATGGGTTTAAGGTAGATTTTTAAATTCTCCCATCTAAAGATCATTTAAAAAATAACCTGGAAATTAACAAAGCACTATTTAATTTTTATAACTGGTGTTTTTACACGTACACTTTGAATGAAACATTGTTACCTATTCTTTGCAGTAATTAAAAAGTGTTGGTTGTGTATTACACTGATGCATGTACATGTCCATATACCCAGTATATGTTCGATAATTTTTTGTTTTGTATGGGTGTTTTTTTAGGGGTTACCATAATACTAATGAAATTTATTTCCTAACTTCTATCTTCTTCTTTTTTTTACTACTGGTATTCTCTGAGTCAATTTATGTTCCTGATTAGTGCCTAATGAACTGAAATTATCAAAACAAGGAACACTTTTTAACTGTTTGGGGTACATGTTATTTAAAAAAAAAAAAAAAAAAAAATTAAAATTAAATATTTAATGTAATCTTTCTTCTTGATTTTTTAAAATATTTTTTTTATATATGTATTTTCAATACTAATTTTACATTTGCATGTATTTTTCTGTGGTTTGTTTTCATTCAACTAATAACTGTAAGTCAGTAAATGTTAGTGAGTTTAAGATTTAACAAATCTATATACTGGTCCTAGCATTTATGCTGCATACTGTCTAAAGGCTGTTTAACACAAAAGCTTTGATGTTTGGTATAATTATATTCTATTTTTATTTCACTAAGCTTGAACATTACTAATATTTTGTGCTTTACAGTATTTAATACTCTTAAATATTGAGAATTTAATAAAAATATAAGATGTATACATGTGCATACTTCTTTCAAATGTTATTTCTTTTACATCTTATTTATGAATAAAAAATAAATAAATAAGTACCAATTATGTGTTTCTTTGAGTGTTATTGTTGTTTTTCTTCTTGTCCAAATAGTTTTAATTTCAAATATTATCTGGTGTTGGTTAGCTCATGGCGTGATAAGTTGTTGGATCAATCCCATCTGGTTGAACCATTGACCAATGTTTTGTTTCAGCCAATGCTTCACAACTGGTATAACATACTGTGGTATGCACTATCCTGTCTGTACAGATAAAAGATCATTTACTGCAAATCAGAAACAGTAACCTATTATACCCTTTTATTATTGTAATGTCTGATGCAAATATTAACTGTAGTTCACCTAATGCAAAATTTATCTGCAATAGATCCTCTTCAGTTATATAAAATATAAATTTAACACCAATAAAATCATAATGTGTTGAGTGCATCATTAATTTTATAATTTTTTTGAAGTACGATATCTGTGTTTTTGGATATTATTATTATTATTATTATTATTATTATTATTATTATTATTATTATTATTATTATATGTTTTGTATTTAATGTGTTGAGTTGCCCTGCATATACTATTTATAATTTTCTAAAAAATAAATGAGGCAAAGCCAAACGAAAAGACAAATGATAATTATCTCCCTTACATGATCTTCAGTTAAAAAGGTGAATTAATACGATAAATGTGACACTGCATTTTTGTTTTTGAAGATCTGCGTTCACATTTTATATAAAAATGAGCATTTTAGAATACAACGGTGCTGCTATTATAGCAATGAAGGGCAAGGATTGTGTTGCCATTGCTGCTGATCGAAGGTAACAGAATGAAATTCGCCATAAATAGTTTTAAATGCATATTTAAGGGTAAAACTAAAGGACATCTGATATCCAACAACAACAGTGGCAAAATGGTTAGCATGGACTTGATACACTGTTCATATATACTTATTATAAAGTAATTGGCAAAACAGTTATTAATTAGTTTTTGTAATAAACATTTCCTTTTTTTTTTTTAAATATTTGTAAAAAAACATGAATAAATGGACCTATAAGTTATAGGCTAAATATACACCCGTATCTCACAAGAGTGTGGCAAAAAAATCAGTGTATTTTTAACGTTAAGTTGTTTCCATAAACAAGCGCTTTCGAGACGATTCGTCCACTGGACATCCACAGATGATTCGTCCACGTACATTTCGTCCACCCGTTACGTACATTTCGTCCACTGGTAAAAAAAAACCCAACAACATCTTCCTGTACCGTGAAATTATTATAACTGCTTTGAAGTCATTCAGAACTATTAACTGACAGATTGTTAATTTATTATACGTACATTTCGTCCACATACATTTCGTCCACTGAATTTATTTTATAAAACTTTAAACACTTCTTCTACATTAAAATTAGTATTTATTTTAATTTCTCTGTGATCATCCAAACACTGTAACGCTCAGTTTAATATGTAACTGTTGTGAAGTCATTCTAAACTAGTAACTGACATAGTTTTGTTTATTATACGGATTTTATCTTTTAAAACTTTAAACACTTCTTGTACATTAAAATTATTATTTCTTATAATTTCTTTGTGATCATGCAAAAACTATGGTGTTTAGTTTAACATATAACCGTTTTGAAGTCATTCAGAACTAGTAATTGACAGATTGTTAATTTACTATATTGACATTTCGTCCACTGAATTTATTTTATAAAACTTTAAACACTTCTTCTACATTAAAATTACTAAATAATGTGTATATTTGCTAATAACAAAAATGAAATAAAATAAACAAACTAAAACATTAAATATTTTGTGGACGAATGGTCCGTGGACAAAATGTACGATAAATTGTTTAGTAAAATATTTAGTGGACGATTGTCCAGGCGTCATTTTTGGTCATGGACTAATCGTTCGAGGTGCGTTAGTGGACGAATATTTAGTGGATGAATCGTCTGTGGACAAAACGTATGGTAGACGAATCGTCCAGCTCCCGGATAAACCACTTATGTAACTTAGTTAAAGTGCTTACTTTCTATATAGTTTTTTTTTTTTTTTTTTTATGCACTATTTGCTTTGTAAGGTAATAAAATATCAGAACATCATTCAATGAAAATCAAATGCCTTTTTTCAATACTTTCCAAAATGTGTGACTATTGATCAGTTATGTAAAACAAATGTTACC
>JAUTBW010065531.1:15000-17699 GCA_032361425.1 Peltospira smaragdina
GTTAATATGTTAACATTGGATCTTAATTTGTCCCAAAATTAAACACCCCATGTTTACAGTTTGCAAACGTTTGCATTACAAATAACATTTTAAAATGAACTGTTTAATCCATGTAACAAATATGATTCCAAATATAAACCTGAAAATTCCATAATTAGTTCACCAGTGAAAAATTCAAATAGTACAACAATCTACACACATAACACAGAATGTGTGAAACATATCAGATTGATAGCAAAAAATTATTTTACGATCATCTTCTGTTGTCAAATAAGACATAGGCAAAACCTTCAGTCACTCATAAGTTTTAGCCAGTAATTATATAAACCATTTAGGAAAAAACACTTTTGTACACCAGTGTGTACAATAGTAACGAAAAGAAAATTAATTAAACTGAACTTACACCTTTAAGTACAATGCTGCAATTAAAAGCTGAGGATTAAAGCTGTATTTCTATTACATGAAAATTAAAATAAATGAAACATTGTCTTCCAAACATGAAAAATAGAGAAAATACAACATCACTCGTTTTCCTTTCCTATGCAAATGACATAGGATAATACCAGCTGTAATAAACACAAATCATGACACCATTCCTACATACTAAGCAATAAATTTGTAATTAAATATTTTTAAAATGGTCCTTTAGTTTCCTTCCTTAACACAAATGCCAAAGCCAAAACGACAAGTATACCCAATTTAATATTCATGTAAATGTGCTAAAATATTATAATAACCACTATATCATTTGCATAGAGCTGGTTATTTCAATAATTAGCTTAATATCGGCAACACTGGTTTGATATTGAAGAATATGTCTTATGTTTTTGAGTTTTCAGTAATACAACAGGAAATAAAGAGTAAAGTCACATAAACCATATATAGACAATTGTTTTAACAAATGGCTATGAATCACATCAACCGAAATGCTACTATTTTATGTTTACCATGGAATTCTAGATCACTGATGTAACAGCTCACTTGATAAGCAGCTGGTCCAAGATCGATTCCTACCAGTGAGTCACTAGGTTTTCTCCCATATCAAATTATTTCCAACACTGACTGCACCATTAATAAAATGCACAGTGTGCAAAACAATTTTCGACCATCTTTCCACTGGTAAATCATTCACCTGGTCTTGACAAACCAAAATAGTTTTATTCTTGAGTAGTCTCATGCCAATAATTTCCTACAAGCAAACAAGTTCTACAAATCGGTAAAAATATGAATTGCTAGAAAGCAGCTAGATAAATGTATTGACCTGCATTTCCTTTTTTCCTAATGTGCCCCTAATGTCAGTGATCTGGTCCACACTCACCCAGAAATATTTTTTAAAGAAAGCAGAAACTGTACCAATTCAGAAACCTATCCTTTTAGAACTTACAATGAATAATTTATAACATGACTAGAACAGTACCGGATTAAAACTGTTAAATTGCTGACAGATACAAACGAAATAAGCATCACCAGCTTCAGCCATGAAAATGTATGATCGATCTCTGGGAAACCTACAGCATCTTAATCTCCATTATTAGAATGATACTGTGATCTCAACATAAATTCATTGAGACATACCAAATACAATATATATTTCAACATAATTATGTAACACCATAAAATTATTTAAGGAAATGGCTACATTAAAAACACTGAAATGTAACAAATGTTGTTATTGTCACAGTATGTTTTAGCCTTGTTTTAGTACTTGTCTAAGATGCACTGCCAATTTCAAAGAATAGGAATATCTACTGCCCTGGTACAAGTGTAGGAATTAGCCCGTCTTATTTAATTTGACCTATGTAATTTGATCCTTAGTTATTATCCTACAGTATATAAAATATATGTTCTCAGGAATAAGACAAAACCCACCACCACCACACAGGATATTCTGTACCAATAAGATATACAAATACAAATCATTTCTTTCATTCTAATGCTTTTTCTTTATTCACACTAATCACATCCAGACATAATAATCCTTGCTGAAAACAAAGCACAGAAGCCGTCACTGAATCTCACCACTACTGGCACATTTATTAAGACAACAAGATACATGAACAAGACTTTTGATTATGAACACTAAACAAATCCATGATATTAAAAATAATAATGAATAATAACCAATATGCATGTATCTAGACCAAAACAGACTTTCTAAATTTTTCAGTAAAAACAAACAAAATAATAATTATAATAAAAGATATGACTACTACCTCAGAACTTTGTAAGAAAAATACTAATTAAAATTATTACACACAACTACTAAAGTACCGAATATCTTTTTAAAAGATAACATCAGCGACCTCATCAGCAAGCAATTCGACAATCTGCAGCTGACACATCAGATGAGTTCGTCAAACAAACTACCAGTCCATCAAAGAATCCATGTCAAATACGACAACAATGTTAAAGGTGGGCCTCAGAAGGAAAACCAAATATCCACTGACTGGTTCAATCTCGTGTTAATAATGATAAAAGTGATGTAAAAACAGGTTAATATGCAAGCCCGTCTCGGGTACGTACACACACTGATCTGTCTGTCAGTCTGTCAGCAGTTTTCAGTTGCGGAATGGGCGCACCAGAATCTCGCGATTATCCATTCGTGTGCGATTCATCAATGCTGTAAGCAAGCTAAGGAAACTGTTTATAATAAAACTTTACTATCAATAGATAATATGGGATTTAAAAAAAAAATAATA
>JAUTBW010065532.1:0-10716 GCA_032361425.1 Peltospira smaragdina
AATTGTTTTTTATTTAGCCAGCACAGTATTAAAATAAGATATATAATAAAAGTTTTTACTTCATATTTTTCAGTTTGTGAGTGCGGCATTAATAAATTATAATTGTTTTTTATTTAGCCAGCACAGTATTAAAATAAGATATATAATAAAAGTTTTTACTTCATATTTTTCAGTTTGTGAGTGCGGCATTAATAAATTATAATTGTTTTTTATTTAGCCAGCACAGTATTAAAATAAGATATATAATAAAAGTTTTTACTTCATATTTTTCAGTTTGCGAACACAATGTTCCGAGGATGACTCGGCGGAGTGAGAGCCGAACTCGCAAGGGCAGATCCACAAGCTCCTCTCCCACAGCCATGAAGGGGGCGGCCAAGTCACGACGGCGAAATCAGCACCCCCCTGAGGACAGCTCTAGCTTTGCCACTGAAAGTGCCGAAAACCGTACCACTTCAGAGGACTCTGGGGCAAGCAAGCGTCAGAGTCAGCGAAATCTGGCCAAAGACAAAGATGGCGGAAAGGAAAAAACAAAATCCGACCCTGAAAGTGTTAAAATGGAAACACAAGAAAGTAATGATGGGAAGCCAGGGATGTTAAATTTAGGAACGTCGAGTTCAGGAACGTCGAACTCAGGAACGTCAAATTCAAGTACATCTAGTTCGGGAACGAAAAATAAAAGTGGGAGCCGGGTTACGAAAAAGAATGAGACTGTTACCAAGACGACGACTGATGTTACCAAAACGACTGTGGAATCTCCGATAATTTCTATGTCCGTCGATAAGGAACTCGACCCTGCTCCTCTTGTGACGATGCCCGACGTTCGGCCGGTTTCCGAGATACCACTACAGACGGTTGTAAACTTTCCGGTGACCCCCAGCACTTCAAACTCCGCTATCAAATCAATTCTCGAGTCCACCTCCGACACCCCAGGGGATTCGGGGATTGAGAAATCGCCGACAGAGAACTCCAGCATGAGAGCGATCGCAAAACCACCGAAGAAACGGAAAGCTGAGCCAGAACCCGAGCCTGTTTATTCTCCGCTGATAAAACGGATCGCGGTTGATCTGAGTGACTGGAAAAACCAGCGGGTTTTGGCGAAACGGGAAAAGACGTTCCATGCCGGAGTGGTGAAGCATATCAGACAGAATCGCCACATTGGTGTGCTGTTTGATGACAAGAATATGGTGTGGTATAATGATATCCTCAACGCTCCATTGATTGATATAATTTGTGATAATTCGCCGTCTGCGTCACTAGTTGATGAAGGGACGAGAGTCTGTGTGAGAATCTCGCACGACGAAAACGTATTTTACGAAGGCCGGGTCCTCGAGAAACGAACCCAACCTGTGATGTATCGAGTTAAACTGGACATCAAACCGTACCCCCACAGCGAAGAAGATGTCTTCTGGGTCTCCAGGGCAAGCGTTCGGCTTCTACAGCCACCGTGGTTCGAAGATCTCGAAGACGGGTGTTTGGATAATGATATTTTCCCCATTATTCCTGGCAGTGGTTACCGAATTGAGCGCCCAACGTCCAGTATTGCTAGTATAGCCAGTACAGATAAGCTAGATTCCTCTGAAGATGAGATGACAGCGGAGAATTTGAGTTTCGAGTCGTCGGGAATGAGTACACCGAGGTCAGGAAGTGCTACTCCGGGAATGAAATCTCAAAATGGTTCCCGCGATCGGAACAAACAGCCGCCGAAAAAACGTGAATCTGCTCGTAGCAGAAGTGCTCAGTCGACAGAGAGCAGTCGATCTAGCACCCCTCGGTCACCCCTGACAACGAAATACAAAAAGGGCGATGTCGTTTCAACTCCAAACGGAATTAGGAAAAAGTTCAACGGGAAGCAGTGGCGAAGATTGTGTTCAAAGGACAATTGTACAAAAGAGTCGCAGCGTCGAGGGTTCTGTTCTCGGCATCTGTCTCTGAAGGGAAAGAATATCCGCCAGGCTCCGACGTTTCCCGGTTATCGCAAAGGCGAGCTGAAAGAAGGACAAATTCAGTGGACGGAAAATCGACTGCAGGATGGAGAGATCGACAGAATTAATTATGTTCCATCGAATCACTTCGATATGGACGAAAAAGAGGCAGCAAATATGTTGGTGTCGCTCGGAAACTCGCGTTCCACCACCCCAGCATTTTCCCCCACCCCACAAACCCCACTCTCTCCCCACCCTGGACATCAGTCCCCAATAGGCAGCGGTATTTACAGGAGTGGGTCCACTTCGTTCACCCCTATTTCCCCGCACACGAACCCCCAAACCATTTCCCGACACTGGAGCAGTTCAGGAACATCGAAATCAGGAAGTTCATCATCCGAGCACATTTCTCCGATCACCCCTCGGTTTCCATCGACCCCTGTTGGCCATTCAGCTTTTCAGCCCCATCTTGCCAATAGGCTGGAGCGGGGGTTGATCCCAAAACCTCGTAGCATCGCGCTGACCAAACAGGACTCGAGCAAGAGCGAGGATTCGGGGATAGACATGCAGACCCCCAAAACTCCGACAAATAAAGTGCTGAATCATACTGGGGTGTATGCTGGAGCCGCAGGAATGTTGTCGCCACAGATTCAGCAGAGACTGGCTGCACAGAACGCAGAAATTATTCATGAAACCATGGGAACGGCCTTTGTTTCTGTCCCACAGAATCCTGATGGACAAACAGATTTACGGAAATATGCTGGAATATTACCTGAGTCTGCTGTTCACGCATTGGACAGACATCATGTGACCTCGACCGAGCCAATAAACATGCGGCATCACTCACAGCCTGCGCAGGAAATGGATTTGTCAGTGAGACGCACTGAGCATGCTCAGAGACACTCGACCTCGATTATCCAGCAGCAGCTGCAGTCACATCGCGAAGTGGTGAATGTTAATAGAGACTTGCACCACGGGATTCTGGGACATGACGGCCATCAGCCGAATCTGACCAATCAGACTTCGGGTCAAGCTTCCCAGAATGTATTGCACCAGCAGGTTGTGAAGGAGCAGCCGTATGGGAGGGTGGTGACTGGGGTCGGCGACCAGGATGCCCACACCTACCGTGGAGGTGTACAGGAGCAGCGAAACCCCCCGGGCCAGCCCATTGTGTATCCGTCGGCAACCGGCAGCACTCGAAACAACGACCCAAAAGAAGCAACACCGGCAGATTCAAGTGAGCAAGGTATGTCAGACATTTTTGATTGATTTTTGCTATGGCGTTTTATTTCTGTTGGAGATGGCCTTGATGGCAAAAGTGCCTTTCCAGTACTCGGTCGATGTGAGATTTATATATTTATTTAAAAATTACATTGTTGATTTTATCATGTTTAAACACTGGTTACTAATACAACTTACAAGCACTACAGTACCTGAATTACATTGTCGATTTTACCATGTTTTAACACTGGTTACTAATACAACTTACAAACACTACAGTACCTGAATTACACTTGTTAGCCTTCGCTTTCAAGGAATATTGTCAAACACTAAATTCAAATTTCGTCACATTAAGAAAGGTGGGTCTCCCGGTGAAAGAACATGTTATAATGTTAAGTCTTTGAATGTGACCTATATAGTGATAGTAGCACAATGAGTCTGGTGTGGAGAGTGCCAGTTAGACATAACATGACTGGGTCGTCTTTTTTAAACATTTAAATAATAAAAATATTCTTGGCATAGTAACTTTAAAACAAGTAAGTAAAGAAAGCTTGCAAGTGAGGAGGGAATTAAATATACTGATTTATTACCTACACGGTACGGCATTAAATATACTGATTTATTACCTACACGGTACGGCATTAAATATACTAATTTATTACCTACACGGTACGGCATTAAATATACTGATTTATTGCCTACACGGTACGGCATTAAATATACTGATTTATTACCTACACGGTACGGCATTACTAGAGACATATTTGTCATACGATTGCCATTGTGATTAATAACAACATTGTATGTCCTCTTAGGTATGATGGTCATTAGAGTACACCTCAATCTGATTGGCTGGTAAAACATTAGACAAACCATTTGGCGTCTGACGTCACAGCGTTGAGGAAAAGATTTTAGCCGTTTATATAAATTGTAAACATTAACTGGAACGATCAATGGCAATAAATAGAATATTATATTCGTGTCCATGACAGACGATGTTTACAAACTTGTGCCTAAATTATTGCATTTCCCTCGCTCTAGCTCAAGAAATTTGATATTTTAGGCACTGTTGTTGTAAATATCGTCTGTCATGGACACTCTGTAATATCCTTCATGTATGCTGAATACGTAAAAGCATAATGGTGCTTATTGGAGGCAACATGAAGCAGTACTGTGGAGGCAATGGAGCAGGAAAAAGGAAGGAAATGTTTATTTAACGACATACTCAACACATTGGTGTACGGTTATATGGCGTCTGACATTTGGTAAAGGACCATTTTGATTGTAAAGAAGGAAACCCGCTGCTACCACATAGGCTACTCTTTCCGATTAGCAACGAGGGGTCTTTTATATGCAGCATCCCATAGACAGCATAGCACATACCACATTCTTTGATACCCAAGTCGTGGGGCACTGGCTGGAACGAGACATAGCCAGAGTCCACCATATGGGATCGATCCGACGACCCACTGCACCATGAGCGAACGTGCTTACCACTGAGTTATGTCCCGCTCCCCAAAGGAACAGTGCCATTCTTAAACTAAGGAAAACACTATGTAATAGAATTAGTGCTTTCCTAGCTTGTTTTAACATGGCGGAGCATCATGCCTTGACAGTCTTGCACCATGCTGCCCCCAGTCAGCACATCTTGTCCTGACGTCTACCAGAATTTTTATGTTGTCTTCAAGGAGGAGCAGGACATAGCTCAGTGGTAAGCATGTTCGCTCATGGTGCGGTGGGTTGTCGGATCGATCCCACATGGTTGACCCATTGGGCTATGTTACGTTCCAGCCAGTGCCCCACGACTGTATATCAAAGTCTGTGGTATGTGCTATCCTGTCTATGGAACATTGCATATAAAAGATCCCTTGCTGCTAATCGGAGAGAGTAGCCCATGAAGTGGCGGCATCGTGTTTCTTTTCTAATTATATAAATGGTCCTTAACCATATGCCTGATGCCAAATAACCGTACACCAATGTGTTGAGTGTGTCGTTAAAAAAACATAACATTTCCTTCCTTCACCTTCAAGGTTACATCATTTGTTGGTTTATTTTTTTATTATTTTTTTGTTTTTGTTTTTTGTTAAACATTGCCAAACAAAAAGCATACATAGTTGCACCGAAGCAACATTTAAATGGAAACTAATTATTTATGATAGTTTGGTTTTTTATTAAAAAAATTAATACGTCAAAGTTCATTAGTTTTTAAGAATTAAGCTTGACTTTTGACGAACACTAATTTTTGGTCCTTTGTGCTGAAGATATTTGCCCTGAAAATGGTTAAGTGCCTTAGATTTGTTACTTTACCATGCCTTGCTATTTTCCTAGGGTAAGCATAAAGGAATTGCTAAATATCTAATATAACAATAGGTGGAGTGAGTCCTAGAAATGAGCTTACTTTACATTTACAGGGTCCATTTTGTTATTAAAAATTTGATTAGCAGAATTACAATGCTAATTAAGGGTGCTACGATAGCTTAGTATGATAGAGGCTGGTTTGAGATCAATCCCTGTCAAGTATCCACTAGTCTTTTTTCTAATAAAAATATTTTCACCGCTGATATAACCGTTAATAATCATGTATGTGTTGAGTGCATCGTTAAATAACAAGAGAATAACTGGTTAATGATGTTTGATGTCGGCTTTATCCTGTGATGTTAAGAACAGGTAACCCAACACATTTTGGAGTGGATAAGAATTTTATCACTAACTGTTATAACAAATTTGAACGAAAAGTTGTCATAAACAAGCTTTCTCTGACGTCAAAGTTATTCCATTTGTATGTATGTATAATATGCTAATAGGCCTATATGTTTAAGATTTTCCTTTATTTGGTCATCATAACATGCCAATAGATAGACTTGTTGCAGGATAAAATAAAATAAATGTGCACTAACGCAGCATCAAGCTGTTGTAATGAAAGGGTGATAAAATATCAAACTAAATTTTACGCCCAAAATAGATTTGACAAGTATTCGTATTAGTCTGACAAACAGTCTGAGTGCATAAAACTTAGTCTATTATAAAGTCCAAACTCTAACATCAAATGTTGTTATTCAGATACCATTACATTAAAGTCTGTATGTTACTATTAAAGTCTAGACTTTAGTTGTTTTAAGCATGGTGCCAGGATCTGTGCTAATAAAGTCCAGACTTTTAACATCATGGGATCCGACACAATATAACCATATACAAATGTGTTGAGTGTGTCGTTAAATACATTTCCTTCCTTAATATCATGGGAATGTCATTCAAATACCATTACATTAAAGTTTGGACTTAAAAGTCTGAACTTTGTTAAAGTCTAGACTTTAAGTGTTATATGCACTGAGCCAAGTAGTATTAAATGATAAAGGATAATATGAGTATTATGTTGAAAACGGGGATGTGAAACTGAGTGTATTACAGAGGTTTATAATGGTCCTAAAATGTGCATAAACAGGACATGGCTGGAGGCCGAATGAAGCGAGAATCTATAGTGTGTGACACGGATTGTGTAATTGCTAGTATTCACTTCAGATTTCATTTGTTACAAATTGGCAGCCGGGTGATCTAGAATTTTTCCAAATATTACTTGACATAGGTCAGTAAATTTGAAAATATTGGCCATGGTAGTAGGACTGGTAGTATTAAAGTTACTATGTCGAGAATATGTTTATTATTTAAACATTTAGAAAAGATGATCCAGTCATGATATATCTGAAATATTTTAACACTGGTTACTAATACAACATACAAGTACTACAGTACCTGAATTACATTGTCAATTTGACCATGTTTTAACACTGATTACTAATACAACATACAAGCACTACAGTACCTGAATTACATTGTCAATTTTACCGTGTTTTAACACTGGTTACTAATACAACATACAAGTACTACAGTACCTGAATTACATTGTCGATTTACCATGTTTTAACACTGGTTACTAATAAAACATACAAGCTCTACAGTACCTGAATTACACTAGTTAGCCTTCACTGTCAAGTGCTAAATAAAAAATTGGCCATTTTGTTTAAGCGAAGTGGGTCTCCCCATGAAAGAACATCTGATATGAGCATTTGTATGTGACCTAGATAGAATTAGTAGCGTAATGAGTCTGGTGTGGAGTGTGCCAATTAGACATAACATGACTGGATCGTCTTATTTAAATGTTTAAATAATAAAATTATTCTTGACATAGTAACTTTAATAAAACCGCTCTCTAGTCTTTAGTGTCAAAACAGTTAACTGGGACCAACTTAACCATAAAGAATAACAAATTACGTCTCGCGCAATGACGTTAAAAAAACTGGCGCACACAGATACAGGCTATTGATAATGAAGGTGTGGCATTAACAGTTGAGAGAATAATTTATTTTTAGGAAAGATGTATATAATAAATACACCGTTTCATGCTTTTTATTGAAAACAGTATTGTGAAAATTTAATTTTCGCACATCAATCGTTTACATAAAAATTGTATTTGATGAAAAAAAAAAAAAAAAACAACAACAACAGAAAAACATATACATTTATATTTTTAGATAAAAGATAAAAAGAAAATGCCAAAAGAAATTAAAAACTTTAGCTGAGAGAATAAGAGAGGAATGAAGGTGAAAATGGAAGCTACGAGTTTCTGGTTGTAAAATTAAAATTTCAGTTTCTATTTTTGGATTAAATAATGAAATAACCATGAATGTGTATATTAAAAAATATTTATTAAAATTAAAATTTTACCTGAGAGAAGGATGAGCACAAGCTAAACTTACTGCTAAACATATCTATTTTCGGAACACAAAAATTCAATGACTTTTAGATTAAAAACTAAGAGCCTAGCGTTATGTCTTAAATTAAATTATATATTTCCAATTTTAGCTAAGACAAGGATGAGCACTAACAACTTATTCATATACATATTTAATTTAATTTTAATCTGTTTTAAAATTACCCTTGTGCGGGACATAGCTCAGTGGTAAGCATGTTGGGTCACGGTGTGGTGGATCGTTGGATCGATCCCACGTGGTGGACCTGTTGGACTGTTCCTCATTCCAGCCAGTGCTCCACGACTGGTGTATCAAAGGATGTGATATGTACTATCCTGTCTATGGGATGGTGCATATAAAAGACCCCTTGCTGCTGATCGGAAAGAGCAGCCTATATGGCAACAGCGGGTTTCCTTCGTCACTATCAAAATTGTCTTTTACTATATTTCTGATGCCATATAACCATAAATAAAATGTGTTGAGTGTGTCATTCAAAAATTCCCACTTTTCTCTTAGACTGTGCGTAGTTTTATAAGCACAAAAACAATCTCGAACTCTTTTAAGTCGCGACTCATCGCCGGAGTCCGAGTGCAGACTCTATTAGAGATTGAGACTTAAAAAAAGTTTTATAAGCGCGGGTCCAGAAATGAGAGCCTAGCATTATATTTTTGATTCAATTATCTGTTTCTGTTTTTTTAGCTAAGAGAATGAAAGAAGGTTGAAGGCAAACAAAGAGATAATATTTAAAGAAATTAAAGTATTTCTGTTTTTAGCTAAGAGAATGAGAGAAAGTTAAGTTGAGCAGAGAGTTAATATATCTTTGTTTTTAGCCAAGAGAATGAGAGAAGGATGAAAGCAAACGAGATAATATTTAAAGAAATTAAAGTATCTTTCTATTTTAGCTAAGAGAATGAGAGAAAGTTAAAGTCGAACAAAGTTAATATATCTATTTCTGTTTTTAGCTAAGAGAATGAGAGAAAGATGAACGTGAACGAAGAAGTAATATTTAAAGAAATTAAAGTATCTCTTTCAGTTTTTAGCTAAGAATGAGTGAATGAGATAATATTTAAAGTAATTAAAGTATCTTTCTTGTTTTAGCTAAGAGAATGAGAGAAAGATGAAGGCGAACAAAGATGTAATATTTAAAGAAATTAAAGTATTTTTCTGTTTTTAGCTAAGAGAATGAGAGAAGGATGAAGGCGAACAAGGAGATAACGAGTTTCCGGCTGCTGGAGGAGGATGTGAGCGAGGAGAAGCCGACTGCGCACATGAAGAAAGTCGTCGGCCTTGTTCTCGACAAGCCCGACCTCAAAGACCAGGATGTCACCAACAGCTTCAGAAACGTAAGTTTGATATTTTTATTTAAAAACAAAACAAGAGCAACAACAACAGAACAACAACAGCAACAACAACAGAACCAGGGGGATGTATTTTCGAAGCTATCATACATGTAATAATTTGTACAGAAAAAATTTGTTAGCAGTTGCTGCTAATCATTTTGTGATGCAATTAGCACATATACATATGTATATTGCGGATTTGTCACAAGCAGTTTTTAATGTGGAAAATATCAACCAAGTGTTAGTTAATCACTAATGGTCAAGGCTTTGCCGAGACAAATTTTCCATATTAAAAAACACAAGTAACGAATTCTGTTTATCCTATAACACTTCTAAAACAACATTTTCTTTCAATTATGCCAAGTAAAGAGTAACATCCATATTTCGCTCATTTCAAATTGTGAAAACATAGTCTGATGTCACGATTTTAGCTGAATCTTATTATCATGTTATGTTAAGCTGTACATATGTACAGTCGATTATCAGTTTACTAATTTACGTACCATTATCACACAATTAGATGTATAAAAATATCACATGGGTTTATGACATGGATATCATGGAGTTGTTACAGGATAAATAAAAAATATCACATGGGTTTACGACATGGATATCATGGGGAAGTTATAGGATAAATAAAAATATCACATGGGTTTATGACATGGATATCATGGGGAAGTTATAGGATAAATTAAAATATCACATGGGTTTATGACATGGATATCATGGGGAAGTTATAGGATAAATAAAAGTTACTTACAGGCAGAACTTCTGCTAAACTGCATGGTAACATATTCTTGACAACCCTTGCATAAAATCAATATAAAAATGGGAAATTCCTACAGACATTATTTAAAATAAAAACAAAAATATAACCTTCAAATAACATTAAACTACAAGCACCTATTTAAGTATCATCTTTTGTATATTTTATGTACTAGTATTCCCAATCACCAGTGCTCATGCAGGCAGGATCTTTTCATGTACATTCCTCCTTATTTCATAAAAATCGCCCCTAAAAATATTCAGAATGGGAGAGTCCCCCCTTAAAAAATATTTTACTGGAAGCTGTGCCTTCAGGTATTGTATCGTATATTATATCAAGATATCTTCACGTCTAATATTGTTATTGTTCTAGTGACCTGAATATGACACTTGTTTGTAGTTCTGTCAGGTGAATGTTGTAGTTTATGGACATGCAAAGGTTTATGTGTTCAGTGAGTAGTGATATAAACATGTCAGGAAGATATAATAATTCTCTCAATACTGACATGTGCTTCCCTCTCTGAATTTTTGAATCTGAACTGTTGTATGGTAGTGTTCCATGCAGACGGTAATGTGGTATGGGATAGATCTTAAATTGACAGGAATAAGGTTGATTGTTATTGTTGTTGTTATTATTGTTGCAATCATCATCATCATCATCATCATCATCATCATCATCATCATCATCATTATTATTATTATTATTATTATTATTATTAT
>JAUTBW010065643.1:0-10705 GCA_032361425.1 Peltospira smaragdina
CCCTGATATTGACATTTGGTCACCATTAATAAATACCTACTCTGAATAATTAAATGTTACATGCTAGATGTGAAACAGCTAAATAATGAACAGCAAGCCTATCAGATGTGGACAGTGAGAAAAAAGAATTAACTACACACCTGGTATTCCTTCAGAGTGCCATTCACCATGATAGAGGCTTGTTCTTTTATTTTCTCTCGGTACGTATGAGCTATTCCGTAGTATGTGTCCACACTGTTGTAGTCATCATCCATTTCCTTTGCTGAGCCCCTAAACACAAAAAAACCACACGTTATATTAGCTACACAAATCTATGTAACAATATAGCAACAATCTCAAAACATTACTTGAATACAACATAGAAATTAACCTGGACAATTCTAAACAATATTGCCACTAGACAATTTACCAATTAGTAAGAACCTAAAATTACCACACTATTCTAACATAATGAATTCAAAGTCTTTGTTACAAGCCAAATCTTACACCACAAAACTAACCTGATGCTTTTATAATTAAAATCCTAAACTTTATATTGAATTTTTTTAATAATGTAATAAAAATATATCTTTATTTAAAATAATTATCGATTAAAGGCAACATTGAAGTTATCTACAATAACTGCATTGCAAATGAACAAACTGTAACATTAATAAGGTATTTGTTTAAACACAGCCTCCTATGTTGGAAATGAATACTTTAGATGATCCTTAAAATATCCTGCAATACATTAGCCAAAAGAAAGTTAATTCAGGATTATCCTGATACTGTGCCATTCTTCTGTCAACATAAACAAACTGTGTTGTATGGTCTTACTGAATGATTTCTTCTGCCTCAGAGGCATCAAGATCCTCCGGAGTCTGTGCCAGTTTTTTCTTTTCCTCAACCGGTGGTTGCGGAGTGACCTCGGGTTCCTCCTCCTGATACAACACAAACACTCCCACATTAACAACATAGCCAAACAAACATTGGGTAAATTAGTAAACATTTGTCTGAACACCTTAGAGAACAATATAATTATTTTAAAAAACAATTAGCAATTATCATCATAAAAAAAAATAAAACACTGCAACACAAAAACTATCTTGAGAATTTTTTTTAATAAATATTAAAAAAGGCAGATCAAATATATTTATGATTTAATAATTAAGTAATAATCATTTAAACCTTTTCTTATGGAGCAAATGTAAAATATTTTACAAATAATTAATAATAAAATTGTATTCCATATAATTTTTTTTTAATCCTCAACCAATTATAAAGTCCAATTATAAAAATGAAATCTACATAATTTTACATGTATCAGAACAATGTCTGCATGGTAATACAATAAGTCATAAATAAGAAGAGGAAACAAAATCAACTTGTTATACAATGGGGGTGTAAAGTATAAAAGGAGTTCTAGAAATATAAACATTAACAGACATACTCAATCATGTACTAGCCTTCCTTCTTAATAGATTTATCTACAAATTATCGTTTAAAAGTAGCTGAATTTGTAGGGTTTTTTTGTTTAGTTTTTTAATTGTGTTATTTCTTTGTAACTGACAAATGCTTGCAAATTATATTAACATCTTATTACTGGGGATTTAATATATTTTTTTTAAACAAACCAAACTATTAGCACTTTCACATAGCTAGTTTTAAACTTTGATTTCTGTAACAAACTTGTTCAAACATCCTATTACTATATAGGATATATAAGCACTAGTCAACAATATACAATTTAAATTTTTTTTAAATTATAACAAAAATATATTATTAAAAAGGTTCAATGACACACTCAAAACATTTTATTAACAGTTATATCGGTGTATGAAATTATTTTAATAAAAAAACCCACACACCTAGTGGCTGGTAGGGATCTATCTTTGATCAAATGTGTGTCAGGCAGGCACAATTACCACGGTGCTTCATCACAATTTACATTAAAATACAAACTTGCATTCTATATCTTATATTAAATAAAAACTGGGCAACCAATGGTACAGGGTTGATGCCAGGGGTCATGAACCTATGAAAAAAATGCTAGATTATTGTGAGGAGGTCAAGGTAAGGGTGACCTGCAGGTGACCCTATAAATAGATTAATTTGCTTACTACCTCCTCCGTCTCTTCCTCCTCCTCTTCCTCCTCTCGAGGTGCAACTTGGAAACTGCAAAAAGAAGAGAGAAATGTTTTATTTAATGGCACACTCAACACATTAAGGACCATTATGACAGTGGTTAATGAAATCTGCTGTCATCATATGGACTATTCTTAATAGGAAGGGATCTTTTATATGCACCATCCAACAGACAGGAGAGCACATACCACAGTCTTTCTTACAACAGCTGTGGATATCTGGCTGGAACTAAACACAGCCCTAATAGGTCTGCAAAATAATATGCAGATCAATAATTATGCTAACTACTGACATCACTAGCTAACAGCATAAGAGTGCAATTGGTATTAAACATACTTAAGTGATTTGGTACAGGTTAACTCACGAGGTCTCTCTTAATTAGAATTTGGTTATTGTAACACATAATAACAGATAGGACAAACTGAAAATAACTATGAAAATAACTTGTATCATGAAGTACACATTATATTTTAAACTACCAGTATGTTTACTTTTAGTACCTTAGATTTTAAAATATACCCTGGGTGGAACCCAAGACCCACACATTATTGATGACTAATAGATGAAACATGCTCCACCACTGGGCACAGTTAGTGAGTAAAACTTATCTTACTTTGGATGCATCTCAAGCCACGATTCAAGCTGACTAGCCAGAGGGGCGTCCTCTCCCGTCAGAATCTGTCCAGTCTCGTTGTCAATCACCTTGATCCTCTGGTCACTTGAGTTGGATGACTCATCATTCTTACAGAAAAACACGGAACATGTTTTATATATAATACATAAAAAAAACCCTATAGAAAACCATGTCCTCATAAAAATAATACAATATGTGACTGTAATTCGGAAGGTGACAAACAAAATGATGAACCATAGCCATTTAAAAATTATTTCCATATAAAGAATATTTATATTTTAAAATGAACCAAATAAACATGTTATCCAGTTCCTGCAGTAAACGTACAATGGTGCACTAAACAGTAGACACGTGCATCTGTACAACTGTTTTCATAAAACTTTGAGGTATTTGTGAAACCTTATTTTACTACAGGCTACAAACCAAAGGCAAATCAAACTAAACAATTTCAACCAAATTAAATGTCAATTTAAATCTTTAAAAAAAAAAAAATATCAGACACATGATATCTAAAAGGTAAAATAAAAGTGAAGCAAAGGACAATTTAAAATTATAATTTTTACAATTTTCTTATTTATTTATAATTTTTAAACATTTTATTTACTTCAACTTTCAAGTAAAATATATAAAACACAGAAGATTACATGAAATACTAGTGCTTATTTGAAGAATACATAAACACCAAATAAAAAGAATTTAAGTGGTGATCAATAACAACCTTTGAAAAACAGAAAGAAGTAAAAGAAAAAAGTACAAATCTTGTGAGGTTGAACTAGTCTTTGTTAATCTACAAGTTAATTTGTTTTATACCCCATCTTTATTCTGTATAATGCCAAAAACCAAAAAGGAATATAAATAAAGAGCTCGACATTTTATAAGATAATATGAATTATCCAAATACTTACTGTGTTTACCCAAAGTGTACATTCTTTTAATGGTCCAATCCCAATTTTAAAAATAATAATAATTCAAACTTGAACTCCGATAAAAAAAAAATGTTCACCACATAAAAACATTTCATCTACCATATTTTGTATTAGTGTATTCTGTAATGTTTTTAAAATTTAAAAGTTACCAATACAAGAATTAGTGAGACTACTAAGTAAATACAGTGGAGTATATATTGGTTTGAAGTACAAACCCAAGGTTTAGAAAGCATTAAGAGTTGGCTTTCTGTTTTACTCCACTCAACTAAACAGCACTGTATCAGTTAAATTTTAAATATATATATACATTTTTGCATATATTTCATCTCGGACTTAAAAGTGCTTAAAAACATGGCCTATTAATCAAGTGGAGCATTGCACTGACAGCAGACTTACTACTTCTCTGACAGATTCATCTTCTGTTTCCTGCAAGTTATTCAAAATCATACAGACATAGCACTTTACACCAAAATATAATTTTCTGACATTTCACTTTGCTAATATTCTACTTTAGAAAAGTCCTAAGTTGGACATAAATCATTTATATATTTGCTTTAAAATGCTTTAAAGTTTTTAATATACATGTGAAGTTTTGTTTGTAATTTTAGAATACAGTATGAACAGTTCAAGTGAATTCACTTGCACAACAGATATTCAACAAAATGACAGGCAGAGAATAACTGATACTTAATTATAATTATTCTATTATTTTTATTTATTTTTATTTTAAAAGCAGTAATATTGTAGCTACTTTTATTTTTTATTGCATTGCTCTGCTGTTTAGTTTTAAATGTGTATCATGTATCAACACATACTGAATAATTATAATAATGAATAATACAGTTTTTATTTAACAACAAATTTTTTTATTAACAGGTATATCAACAATGGAAATATCCAGCTGACTCATTGCCAGGGATGATTTGACTGACCACGTCAGGATGGCACTTTCACCACTAGGCTATTAAAGCATCCATGGTCCAACATGTATGAACAAATATTACAGTGAATTAAACTGAAGTCATGCACACGTATACACACTGCTATAGACGAGTTCATTATAAAATCGGACTAAGTGCCCACCTTGGGTTTCTTCTTCTCTCTCTTCTTCTTGCGGACGTCGTCCTTGTGGTCCTTGACGAGCTTCATCAGACTGTTGACGTACTCGTCCGTCTGCTGCAGCAGGTAGGCCAGTCGTCGGTCCTTCTTCTGGTCAATCATCTTACGGTAGCCCTCCTCGTCCTCGGCCTGTATTAAATAATTATTTCTTGATTCAACACATTTCGTTAAAAGTTATATTGGTGTCGGAAATATTTAAATAAACAAAATTGTTAGTGGCTATCTGACAAGTATCAATTTCAGATTATCCAGGTGTCAAGAAGGTGCTTTAACCACTAGGCTATCAAGGCCCTCGTAACAACACAGTACAGCAGTGTAAATAGGGAATATAACAAAACAGGGCTAGCTTTGTTATTTTTATCTTGCCATTATCAACTAGTTTTAACTTTATCAAATTATTTAACATAGAATCGATATATTTTTGTTACTCAGACACTAGCTATGTCAATTTTTTTTATGTAAGTAATATTGTTATCAATATCCAATAAATATATTCCATATCAGAGTAATGACTATTATGTGTTCGGGTATGTGTATTTATCCATTACCAAACTGAACCTGAGATTCAACTTATTTAATTACCATGAGCCTCCTCATTCGCTCTTTCTCTACACGCTCCTGTTCCTTCTTCTGCTCGCGCTCGGTGTTGGCATGGTACGTCATGACGGCCTTGTTCAGTTTACTCAGCTTGCTTGACACAGTGCGGTGGAATTCCTTGAAGTCTTTACCATGCTGCAGTACAGCATTCAGATACTCCTGAAAAAAAAGAATTCATGAATAACTTTAGTGTACACAGAACACATTCTTCACTTTGTTAATCATTTACACAATATTCCTAGGCCTTCATGATTATTTAACGTTACTGAATAGCTTTAGTAAACACTCAGAGCACATTCATTACTTTGAAACAAAACAACATTTTAATGTAAAACACTAAGCTCTGTTCTAGATTAAACTAATTCTATTATATGTCATTAAAATTTATTATTTTACAAATATAATTACAGCAAGAATTTACCTAATATAAGATATTTAATAACACTGATTCCACTGGATGTTCCGTAACACAGATTTTATTCTCTGGATTGAAACTAAAGCTGTGTCTACTAAGTGTATTATATTAAATATTTTAATCCAGGATACGAAATATTATCAAGGTATAATCTAGATCATTAAATTGGGAAAAATAAGCTTGATTTTAAGGGAAATGTTATTTACCAAAATATGATAAATATCAGTTTTGGGTTAATAATAAATTTGCTGTCTTAACCATTTATTGCATTGTTTAGCACAATAAAAATGAAAATAAACTGTAACAACAACAAAATTGTTCATTTCAGCACACATATTGTAATTTGTATTATGAATTCAGTTATTACCATGTATAAGGATCTTAAATGGGAAATTATTAAGTAATAATTGGGAATAATTCTGCATAAGATTGGGAATACACTTTAAGGAAATGGGGCCTGTAGCAGGCCCCAAAATATATGGTAGATTATACCCTGATTAAATATAATTCAAAGGCACTGATTATGTAATAGCTTACACACATCAGTAAAAATTTCAATTCCATATATTATGCATCACATTTTCTGAATTACACATAATCCTGTTTTAGTAACATTAATCATTACAGTAACTAAGTTCAATGTTCCAAGACCAATAAACTAAACACCATACCTGGTGTTTCTGTCGTTTCTTCCTCTCCTGTTCAACCTTTTGCTGTTTCTCCAGTTTCTCGGTAATCCTCGCCTCCCTCAGTGACTGCCGCTTGCTGCGTTTGTACGCCTTCGTGTTCAGTGCAGTCTCAAGAGTAGTGTCCCTTCGCATGCATGTTGTCACATCAGCACGCAACTGAAACAACATTACATGGATGGTACTAAATAAATTAACAGATATAATGTCAAGAAGAAAAGTTTTCACAAACGTATTGTTTCTATTTGTAGCACCCCCTCTAACATAAGCCCCCCCCCCCTTACGATCATGAGAAATATATCATGAAACGGTACCCATAGATAGTAAAACTGGCTTACTAGACTGCCGAATTGCAATGATTATAATTGATATACAAATAAAATCTAAACAGGTGAAGCACTACGACACTAGTATGGGTGAACAGTATGTCATACATGTCGTTTATCATGTTTATGTTACTGTTATCTCCATGTAGAATGAACGCAAGAAACTCCATTAACATAGATCAAAACTGGAAGTACAATCATACTGGTATTTATTTACACCAACATCATAACACTGTTAAAAAATGGGTAAATGGTAACTTTAACTAAACTGCATCCTGCAGTCAAATGCCAACAATTTAACTTTAAACTTAATACTGGAGTGGAGTTGATGTCTCACGAGCTAGATGCATTGACAGTTTGATATGAGGATTTTTCAAATGTATTACGAAACGTGCTTTAGTACTCTAATTAGAGCGACCCTTTTGTGTTTTGCATCGCGCCTGAGCACTACAAATTTGAACAGTACGGTAATATAATTTTAACTACACACTGCACATTTTTATTAATGGCTATAGTGGTTACCTGAGAAGGATTGATCTCAGATCAACCATGTATCAGGCAGACATCCACACCACTAGAAATTAGTCTAACCAGTTCCTGCTTCTTAAATCTAAAAATAACTACCGACAACTTTATAAATTTGTTTTATTTTAAAAGCTAAATTCCTTGAAATATTTTTATTATTTAGTAACTATGTCAACAGTTAATCCAATTACCAAACATGTGTACGGTGCACTGCATTTGCTACACCACTTAGTCAAATTTGCAAAAATCACAGCACTTTGAAACTGGGTTGTTATTAGACACACACTATGAAATATGTGCTAGTCACTTTGTGCAAATATATAAGTGATCACCTGATATCTTGGTTTTTTTTACATTGGCGTTGCCATTGGTTTCCACTAAACATAAGCATCTGCTATGTTAGGTAATGGTGGAATTCGTTTACACTGTTTTAATAAGCATTTAACAATAAACATGAAATGGGATAGATTGCTGGTAAATTAAAAACACAGTTTTGTTAGTTTTTTTTAACTTAAAATTTTATTTTCTAATAAAAGATAACTCGACATAGTACTTTTAAACAGAGAGCAACTACTTTGATTCAATACCTGTCTCTGAAAGTTGAGTAGTCTGAGTGCCCGTAACTCAATTGTAGCCTTGACCTTGAGGTCTTCTGACATAACAGCAGGAAGACTGCTTAGTTCTTCTATTCGAGCTGCTATCCTGGCTGCTAACCTGAAAAGAGGCAACAATAATTGTTTTCTTTAACGATGCACACATTTTAATTAAAAATTTCACCACGCAACAGCATCCAACAGTTCATGCATTGTATGTGAAATTGTGTCATGGTTTTTTAAAAATGGAATAAAACAGCAGTATTCCTGGTAAAAAAAAAAGATTATTTTGTTATGTTAGTTATTTTTAAAATAGATATAATGAATATAAATTTAACCCAGAATAACTTGAAAAAGGATTATTTGATACTTTTAACATAATTTGCAAGCTTGATATAAAGTCAATATTGATGAGTGAAACCTGAGTAATAATTGGCATCAAACAATTCAGAACTGCACAGCAATCTATAAAACTGTGTAGCAAATCACAGCACAATACTGAATAGAACATTCACTGTAAGACAACCTTCAAGCTGTACCTGTGTTCACGCTCTTTAAGTAACTCAACGGGGTCCAGACCCTGTGGCTTTGTGACAGGAGCAATTCTATTCTGTTTCTGCTGCATAGCCATCATGGCCTGCACAGAAGGGGGTGGGGGCGGCTGTGTGCTGTGCATGCGAGGGGGTTGTGGAGTTTGTGTGTCAGGTGCCATCACCGTCCCATGATGCACTGGCTGCAGGTTTTGATTCATCCGCATTTGATGCATCTGCTGTGGGTCAACTAAACAAAAAAGAAAATGAAAAACAATCAAATAGATGCATATTATTGTACTTCAATACTGGGTGAAATGATTTTAAAGAAAGAAATGCTTCTATTAACTCATTACACCGGAAATAACAACAATACTATCAACATACTAAAGGAATAATTTATTACATGATATCAGAATGAACAGCTTGCCAAAGGGACAAATGTGTATAAAGGGGACAAACATTATAAGTGTATGTCACATATGATTCCACTGCAATACCTGTAATAATAGTAATGAATAGCAAAACACTGAGAGAAAACAACAAAATTTAAGAATGTTTCATGGTATTTAACACGGGATACACTTACTACTTTATACAAACCTCATTGCTCAAAACCCACTTTAAGCTAGAAATAAAACCAATTACAAATGTCTTTTGGGTTTAAAATATAAGTATTTTCCAACTTTTCAACTCTGTGCATGTATTTGTTACCTGGCCGAGGGAATGGTCCCAGTGGTCGCTTGCCCTCCACGGCCATCCGCAGATTATCTGGCAGGTTCTGATTGCGCACCAGCAGTTTGTACGCCATGATCTGAGCCCTCAGCTGATGAAGCTGGGTTGCGTTGAAGCCAGTTTGTCGTGGACCAGCTGCCATTGGTCCTTGGCTGCCTGGTGGACCTGACAACAACAAAATTGAAGGGATTAGCATTAGTGATAAAGAATTCTAATATACTATTAGCAGTTGTTGTACACAAATTCAAATTATTAACCTTCTGACTACTGCAGGCGAGATATCTCGCCCAACGTCACGAAAACCAAGTCGGAAATTGCCGATCGTAGTGTGTCCCTTTAATACGATTTTCCCGCCATTATGCACCCGGAAACGTCTAGTGCGCATGCCCAAGCAACAGGAAATAGGCCAATGTGCTTATGGCTATGGTTTGTTTTTGTTTGTTTATTCAAAAATATTAAGAAATTTTGATTTAAAAACACGATTTTCTTGTTTAAGTTTGACAGTAATGGCGGAACATCGCGATCACTTTGAGGAATTGATAGCTGATTAAATCGGCTAATTTGATGGTAATTTCGATCGTTTTATGCACATTGAAAGTTGTGAAATGGCAGACGAATCATCGAAATTTGTTTCAGAAAAAAAAAATTGGAGCCAACAAAGTACATGGATTATTAATAAATGGATGATTTGCCGGACAGCTAGCTTCTAACGTACATAAGTAAAGACGACTTACAAATTCACATACGAACATTATTTTATATTTTTACCAAATTTTTTATTCAGTAAATAAGCGAAAACGTTGTATTTCTGCACCTATTCAGTATATGACATTATAAGCACATACCTAGTACACAGATATACATAGGGATGATAGGCCCGATATATGTCTATACTTATAGGTATGTTAATTATGAATTATTTAATTATTTATTTAGTTTATTATTTTATTTATGCTAATGTTTATTTACTTACTTACTTATGCTATTTATTATTTGTTATTTAATTGATTTAGGACTATTTCTTATTTACTAATAGTTTTAATAAATAGAACATTAATTTATAATTTTATAATTTTGTAATTTTATTTTTTTATTTTTTTTATTTTTATTTTTATTTTTATTTTTATTTTTATTAATTTTTTTTTATATTTATTTTGTGAATAAGGCCCCAGGTACATAATTTCTTTGGACTCTTTATTTTGTATAGATTTAATAAAATAAGTGTAATGCTAAAAAAATAACAGCTACATCTGTGTTCTAGAACTCCTTCTCAAATTCAAACATAAACAATAGTATTTAATTATTTATTTATTTATTTATTTATTTATTTATTTATTTATTTATTTATTTATTTATTTGATAAATCGTCTATGGCTTTCACGTTCGGGGACATCAGATTCCAGTAATGTTAGCCTATTTACTAATTTTTTATTATATTTAAAAAAAAAAAAAAAAAAAAAAAAAAAAAAAAAAAAAAAATAATAATAATTATTAT
>JAUTBW010065754.1:0-10703 GCA_032361425.1 Peltospira smaragdina
AGAGAGAGAGAGAGAGAGAGAGAGAGAGAGAGAGAGAGAGAGAGAGAGAGAGAGAGAGAGAGAGAGAGAGAGATTTGGAAAGATGCGTACACGTTTACATCACAATGTTACAAACATGGTCAGTGGTACCAGAGCTTAGTTTTTGAAGGATGAAATGGAAAAAAAGAAAGAAAAAAGGAGAGAGAGAGAGAGAGAGAGAGAGAGAGATAGAGAGAGAGAGAGAGAGAGAGAGAGAGAGAGAGAGAGAGAGAGAGAGAGAGAGAGAGAGAGAGATTTGTTTTAACAATACACTCAATACATTTTATATGGGATCAGACATTATGGTTAAGGACCATTATGACATTCAGCAAGGAAACCCTGCACCACATGTAAGACTGTTTCAGATACAATAACTGTTCCAAACCAAACTAAAAGTCCACTTAGGCCTGGTAATCATACAGAATGACTGATAAAGTAGTCAATGAGTCCACATGTCAACATCAGAAGAGGATTTTCATTACGATGATTTGCCAGATCTATGCATGGCTGGACAGTGGACTGTGGAATTGGATGTGTTATTTAATACCTCATAACCATCAGCTAGCACTTGCTGACCAGACTACACAAGTGCTTCATTAAGAGACAGGTGTAATTTGAGGCATGCTCTTACACTAATAGCGTCAGGAGTTACTTTATGGTTCTGTGTGTACATATGTGCCGCAGAGAATTTTATTTATTTGGGGGAGGGGAGGGGGAATCTGCAAGGCAAGGGTTTCAATTAGCAGCAGAATTTGTTTTATGTATTATCCAAAACAGGATTAGGGTCACAGTATTTATGTTACTATTTGTTACATCAGTTGTGCAGCACTGGCTGGAAAATAAATATTAGTAGTTCAATGAGTTCACCAGGTGAGATCTATCTGACAACCCACTGCATTATAAACAGATGCTGTACACTTAGAAATGTTGTGTTTCATTAGGAAGAGAATTTTTTTTTTTTTTTTTTTTTTTTTTTTAAATTAATATTTTTATTAAGTCATTTTAATGTTGAAAAGTATGTTAATTAGGAAAATTCCTAGTGGCTCACTGACAGGGATTGATATCATATCAACCATATATCAGGTGGCCTCTTTCATCAAAATGCTATTGGGGCACCCCATTAGGAAGAGAAGACATCATCACATTGCTTAATAGTTAATATGATACAGTATTTAATTGCATTCCATTATCCTGAATTCTGCTATTTTTATTTGCTACAATGACTAATGCATTTGAATATTGACTAATCAATCTTAAGTTTATTGTAATGTTTTAATTATTTGGTAGTCATTAAATGGCTGCTTCATATAATTATGTGATGACAAATTCAAACCATTCTTCTTTTTTAGTTAATGGCTTTGGCTTTAATAAACAAAAACATTTTTTTTTTTTTTTAATCAGAAGTTTATTCATTAACATGGCTACATTTTTCCACCTCATTTGTACTGTGCAATATCCATTATTCTTGAATACATAAAAAATCTGTAATTTAAATCCTATCAAAGGATAATTGCAGAATTATAGATTTTTTCAAAACTAATCAAAACTGTTAATAAATATCTGTTGAGGACAATATTAAATAAAAATGTGTATTATGTTAATAAAATCTGTTGAGCACATTGTTAAATAAAAACATTTATTACCTTTCAGGTGCATTTTAAATTCAACTATAGCTGACCTCTGTATTAAATACACAAAAACCTGTGACCAGTCCTCCTGTTAGTTTGCAATAACATATCTTTTCAATCAATCGGCAAACAAAATAAAAATTTATTTTAAGCACATTTCAAAAGTTATCAGATTTACTACCGTAATTCTGCCAATAAACCAGTGTGCCAAGTGACGACATAAAGCTATTCGGCTCGTGTTCAACCATTAAGCCTCACTCCTAAGAGACAGATGCACATGAGCAAACAAATTATTAAGATCAATAAATGAGCAATAAAGGTATTCTCTGTGGATCAAGGCTCCTTGTTAGAGGCAGGTCAAATCATGAAGCATAAACAAAGCAAGAGGTATAGCTTTTGAACGTCCTTGGGGAAATTCATATTTACACATTCTTGTTAATATCATACAAAGAAATGGGAGTTATTTATATGTTCATGTTGATATCGAACAAAGAAATGGGAATATTTATACATTCATGTTAATATCATACAAGGAAATATGTGATATTTATGTCTTCATGTTAATAGCACTCAAAGAAAGGGTAGTATTTATACATTCATATTAAAATTATACACATTATATACATGTATAAGAGTTGTCTGCTACCCTCATACTTTTGAAGAAATTCTTACAGATGAAACAGTGTTTTAATTTGAAGAGCACAAACATAAAATGTCCAGGGTCACTTTGGCTAAAATAAATACTCCTTATAAGTGCAAAGGACTATATATGTATTAATTTATTACTCTATTTTCAACTTGTACTATATTTTCAACTTGAGAGAGAAAATGGACTTCGACTGTTTTACTTTAACACTCTTCATTTGTTATTTTTAAAGTAGTTTGTTTTTGATAAAGACTTTTTTTTTATATGAAATTGTATAAACAAATGTGTAATATTTTTATAGTCATGAATGATTTGTTAAAAGTTTAGATCTGTTAGTAACATTAATTGCAATGAGTCAATAAATGAATAGATACAAGATATTACATAAACATATTACCCATTCAATTTAATTTTAAAAATGCATGGAGCCAAACATCTTTCTTTTATTTATTTTTTCTTCTTTTTTAAAAAATATTATTTACCTGGTATCTTTTTTTCTTTTTTTTTTTTCTTACATAATATAAAAAATACTGAAATTTGTAAAACTTCATTTATCATACGTGTAGAAATAAACAGCACCTTTTTTCCTTTTTTTTTTTCCTTTTTTTTTAACACCATCTTAAATAATTTTTAATAAAATACTTTGAAATTTGTAACACTTCATTAATCACACATGTACATAAATAAATAGCACACTTTTTCCCTCCTGAAGTTATTTATTTTATCACTTTGGCGCCAGACCCATAACTTGTATTAGAATTTTTTAATACTTAACGTAAACTCCTGCCAAGAGCTGCTTCACCTCTGAAGTATGATCTTTTAAGCTGGGGATTGTTTACACCATGAAAATAAACCTTTTCAGACTTTTATAACTTTGTGAAACTTTCCCCCTGAGGCTGTGTACACACTAATTATCAACAATCTGGGCAGGTAAGTATTGAACATCAATAAATGTGCTATATTACATCCCAGCTGGTAGACTTTTCACCAGGTAAAGTAGGCCTTGCAATCTGGACTGTTCATCACGGTGCTAGTAGTAAACAGTGTGGAGACTCTGACAGGAGGAAGTTTACCCAGGAATAAAGTAAGGCCACATTCCATGAAGCTGTTTGAAATTACTGACCTTGGCAGGGATGCCATTAGGTGAACTGCTAAACATATCAGCAGCAATTATAAGCAGCCATCCCATACAACACCTGGAATTTTAACTGGCAGATGAATGGAGCAGAGAGCCCTAACATAAATTTAAAGACTGAATATCTAACCATGTATCTAATTTAGCAGTACGCTTAACTTTAACTAATTTTTAATATTATTTTTATTAACAGAAGTAAAAACCAACAAAAACAAAAACAAACCAAAAAAACAACTCATAATTATATGTATAATAAAAGTATAAAAATAAATGTTGTGTACATAAATAAACAATAGTATTTTATTCACCTGTGAGCATATTATTTGCGTTTTGTTTTGGGCCTCTTTATTTATCTTTTTTTAATTTTGATTTTTTAGCTGTTTTATTTGTTTATTTTTGTAGGATGATTTGTGTTGCTGTTGTTGTTGCTGTTGTTGTGTGTGTGTGTCTGTGTGGTTGTTGTTGTTGTGTGTGTGTGTTCTAATTATTATTTACTCAAACATTTTCAGTAAGTCACTGATCAATTTTTGTTCTTGTTATGTAAAAAAGAACAAACAAAATTCACCTGTCTTTCACCATTACCACTTGCCAGTCTAAATCCATAATTTAACCACTACATCACCAAAGTGGGTCTGCCTATTTGTCTTAATAGCCTGTCCATTTGAAGATTGCTAATCATGACATTATCTGAACAAGACTACTGGTCTTCATCCAAGCTATCAATTAGTGTCAGTGTGTAATATCGACAACAGTGGGGTGCAACTGACACCCATACTTTAGCAGTCAGCTGATCTTAAAATGCATGCTAGTTAACACATCGTCAGCGGGGAAAATTGATGACACAACAGTCCTTGGTGATACTGTACCTTGGCTATCGAAATTAAGGCTGTTGGTAGGTGGTGTGTTCATCCCAAAGAAAGATTTATAGGATCACTGTGTAGCACTAGGCTTCAGATGACTAGATCCTTTTTATCTTACCTATCCTTTAAAATTAACCACTGACCTACTGTTCTGAGGGGTGTATGACCAGGATAATGTACTTGAAACTAAGTTGATGAAAGCGTAACAATAAATATATAATAAATACAAACGATAAAAATGCAATGATTAAGTCTTACTGTGCTGCTGCTTACATAGAAACAATGAAGTTGACGACTTTGATGAGGTTCTGTTGTTGTTTTGTTGTTGTTTTTTGAGGGGAGGGAAGTGAGGTGTTTGCTATATTTGGTAATATAGGAACTAAATATGCTAAAACATTGTACACCATAGCCTAAACCTCAAAGCTTATAAAGGGCTAGCCATTATGTAACGTAACCAGACATAATAAAAATAAAAAAGCTTTTATATTCTGTTGAAAAACAATATGCAGAACAAATATCTAATAGCATAAATCAATGTATTTCACAAAGACATTTTGTTCACGACATTAAACATCAATACAGAACTAATATGTGGACTTACAGAGTGTACTCCACCATTTCAAGCATTGGAACAAAGGAAGCGTTGTTACTCCGAGACAAAATCTATACATGGCCAACCTGGCTGCCATCTGTATGGCTTGTAGCGTGAATGGTGCAGTCGCTGATGACAGATTACAGCAATACACTACTCTACAGATTAGAGTTTCTCTGGTGTCTCTCTGCACTTGAACTGGGAGAGAATAAATACATTCTTCTCCAAGTGTTTTATTTGAAAACATTCAACACATTTGGATTAATGGCTATGATGGAGTCAGACATATGACCATGGGGTTTATCAGTTCTGGATTGGTTACATAAAGCAGATTCTCTATTAACTGAACAAAGAAAATTTGCAAATATTTAATGGTTTTGCTGGAGTTTAAATATGATTACAACAGCCTAATGGGTCTATTGGTACTGAGTTGATTGCATAAAGCAGATTCTGTGTTAAACAAACAAATAATATCAGCATATATCATATGCATGCAACACTGTTTTTAATAGTTTTACTGGTGTGAAGTCATCATTACAACAGTCTATATGGCCCATCAGTTTTGGACTGATGACATACAGCACACTGTAGGGTATGTTCTCCATGTAATGCAAGGAGAACAAAGCCAATTTACAAATATGCAGGTAACACTTTATTTTCAATGGTTTTACTGGAGTCAGATATATCACTGTAAGAGACTATATGACCCATCAGTTCTGAATTGATCACAAAGCAGATTCTGTTAAATTCTCTCTTTAAAGCAAGGAGAGAATGAAACAAAATCTTAAAATATGCATGCAACACTTGATTTATATTGGTTATGCTGATGTCATACCAGACATAACATATGATTATAACAGCCCTATTTGGTTTACTAATCTGCCTTATCACATATAAAGCAGATTATGTCAAGTGTCTCAAGCAAGAAAAGAAATAAAACCAGCAAATGACACAATGCAACACATTATTAAAGATTATGGTGGAGTCAGACATATGATTACAGTGACCCACTGGGTCTACCAGTTTGGATTGATCTTGGAGCAATCAGACGTAAAGCAGTCTGTGTCAAGTGTATCAAGCAATGGCAGAACAGAATCAGTAAATGACACAATACAATGCATTGTCAATAGTTATTTTAGAGCCAGACATACGACTGCTACAGTCTACTGGGTTTAACAGTCAAGCTAGATCTCAACAAGACCACACATAAAGCACACTTTGTGTCATGTAATTCAAGCAAGAGTAAAACAATTACAATTTTCAAGTAATGGTCATAACATATCATTAATCGTTATGTTAGAATCAGACATAAGAGTTACAGTAATTCACTGGATCTTCAAATCTACTTCAGAATACTCGCATATAAAGCATCTGTAAATGATACATTATAAATTAATCATTATACTCCAGTTAGTCATGGTTATGACACATCAAGGAGGCTGTGTCAAGTGTATCAATGGTGATATGACCATTGATACTGAGAAAGGAAACCTGCTTCTGCCACATAAGCTACTCTTTCTATTAGCAGGAAGGGATCTTATGCAAAATCTCACAGACAGTATAGCACATATCGTGCCCTTTTGTGGGGCATTGGCAGGAATGAAACATATTGGTGGGATTGATCTGTCAATCTGAATGAATACACCCGAGCTATATTCCTCTCCTCTCAAGACAAGAAATAAAAGCTGTAAATGACACATACTATTAATAATTATTATGATGGAGTCTGGCATAATTAAAACAGCTCTAACCACTGATCTCAGATTGATATTAGACATCAAGCAACCTGAGTCAATGATACCCAGGCTTTGGCAGAGAGAAAGCAAATAAAAGCTGCAAATGACACACAACAACGGGTTTTATTAATGGTTATGTTGACATTGAACATATGGCTATCAAATGTAATGAGTTTACTGTGTGGATTAATCTTAAACCGACCTCATATCAGGCAGGCAGTGGATTATTGCTCTATGCTTTGTTTTTCTAATGAAGGAAAGCATCCCAGGTCTATCCTCATCAGTAGGCCAAAATATATCCAGTGTTAATAATATTATTAAATTGCATTAAGTGAACTGTTATAATTTTTATTTTAAAAAGTTTTTATTCACATAAATAAAAGTTACATTTATCAAAGCATTCAAAAGATTTTTTATTAATGGTTACACCATAAGACAGACATGGTTACAAGAATTAGCCAAGAGGTTTCAATAGATAGATCCAGACCAGTTGTGCATAATTTATCAAGACAAAAGTCATTCACAAAGCTATTCACAAAGCATGTAGCAATCTATTAAGTAATAATAAAAGCTGCCCATTCTGCCCAACACTAACCAGCTGTTTGGTGCTGGTGAGAGATTACCAGCATACAAAGCCAATTACCAAGAACTCTGACTATCACAGGTATTCAACCTGGCTGTGGGGAGCAATCCCGCCAATTTGATCAATCATAACTGATCATCGTGTTGTTGTCAAGCTGATAGTGACAGGATGGAAACAGCCCTGACTGCATGGGGAGAAACAGACTACATGAAGCAGTGATTCAGGTGGGAGACACTGAGATCTCATCTCAGTTCCAGCTCCAGTCAAGATTAACACTTTAAAGACTCAGTAGACAAATGTGGGTTGGGTTGTTTTTGTTGTTTGGGTTTTTTTGGGGGAGAGGGTGGGTTTTTTGTGTGGTTTTGTTGTTGTTGTTGTTGTTGTTGTTGCTGCTGCTGCTGCTGCTGTTGTTGCTGCTGCTGCTGTTGTTGCTGCTGCTGCTGTTGTTGTTATTGTTGTTTTGGGGTTTTATCAACACACTAAAAATCACATATTAAAAAAACTACAACACAACAACAACACAAACACAACAAAAACAAATAAACAAACCATATTTCTTCATTACAGAATCTAAACAAGTCATACATGAATAAGCTGAACTCCAAACATTTGAGATTAAATAATTAGTAAATCCTTGAAGTCAGTTTACTACCTGTAATACTAATGAAAGAATGAATTAATGAACAAATGAACATATAAATGATTCACAAACAGAACTAATGAATGAATGTGTTCAAGGTTAGGCACACTAGTGAATACCATACTAAGGTCAAAGAGATTAAATGCCAGAAATAATTGGTTATAAATAGAACTACAACTGGTGTGGTTTAAATGATTTCTGAGATAATAACAAACATTATCAGGCCCACATCCTAGTTGTATCCAGTGTCACAGGTCAGCCACATTAATGTCAGACCACTTCACTGGATGCCTCCATTTCAAGTGGTTCAGACATTTCATGAAACCACACAGCTTCTGTCCACACCCAGAAATACTTCTGTGAAGTGCTTGATACACAGTTGATACAACCTCAATCCCTATCAGTGTGTCACTATGAATGTTTCTAAATTTTAAAAAAAGATTTCTAACGTTGATATAACCATTAATAAAAATGTGCTGAGTGTTTTGTTAAATATAAATAATATTATCATCAATGATAGGCATATACATTTGAACCAAGTTATGGTGCAGTGGCAGTGTTATTTGTCATTAAAGCTACAGTCTCTGGGATATTATTATTATTTAAAAAAAATTAATTTAAGTATTTAGAACAGTTAATCTAATTGTTTGGTGCATATAAGACACTATACTACATACTGGATTACTACATTAGTTTATAAAGTCAAAAACTAAATTTTGGAACTGGATTACAAAAATCTGGCTCCCATTCATAATCATTAAATTCACAACAAAAACAACCATTCTTATACATGTACAGCTTTTTCTATGAACAATATTTTACATTTATTTACTCACTGTATGTATTTTTTTTAAATAAAAGCATGTACATACAAACAAATTAACAGAATGCAGTTACAGGAAAACACAGAAAAACAGGTAATATTTGTGGTTTCTACATCTAAAATACAAAAGTTTATTTTAGGTTTTATAAACAGGAATGCTTTTATTGTCAGAAAACACACCTGATCTCCACAGGTATTAAATATCACAGAAAAATATTTAATACACATACATTTACATAAGTCAATAACCTAAGGGTTTATCAATGTCACTGTCTAACACAATTAACAAATGGATGAATACTACTAATAGTCAGGCAAAATATTTACATAAATTAACTTCAGCAAGTACTGAATAAACTTATTATTAAAGTGGCATTACTCTATTCATGACTGTAATAGGTATGAGAGAGAGAGAGAGAGAGAGAGAGAGAGAGAGAGAGAGAGAGACAGAGAGAGAGAGAGAGAGAGAGAGAGAGAGAGAGATGGAGAAAGAGGGGGAGAGTGAAAGGCAGGGAGAGAGAAAGAGAGTGAGGGGGAGAAAGGAAGAGAGGGGAAGAGAGAGAGATGGAGATAGAAAGGGAGGGAGAGAGATGGGGGAGAGAGAGGGAGACGAGGGGAAGAGATAGGGAGACAGAGACATAGAGAAGAGAGAGAGAAATGTATTATATAACAATGTACTAAACACATGTATCTATGGTTACCGGTATATGGCATCAGACATAATTATGGTTACGGACTATTATTATAAAGAGAGAGGAAACCCTCCACTGCCGTATGGGCTACTTTCCAATTAGCAGAAATGGATACTTTATATGCACTATCCAACAGACGGTGGCTTTTATTAAACAAGTTGTGGAGCTCGGTTTGGAATGATATAGCCCGGTGTGGAACTGATCCGACGACCCACCGCACCATGAGCATGTGTGCATTAAAAGTCGCTCATGGTGTGACTGGTAATCATATCAATGCCACACGGTGGACTCATTGGGCTGTCTCGTTCCAGCCAGTTCTCTGCAACAAGTGTACTAAAGGCTGTGGTATGTGCTATCCTGTGTCGTGTTACACATGAAAGATACCTTGCTGCTAATCAGAAAGAGTAGCCCATGTGACAGCAGTGTTTTCCGTCTCATTATCATAGTGGCTTTTCAGAAAAAAGAAAAAAGAAAAAAAAAGTACCCCCCACATACACTTCACAAACAAAAAGTTAACAAAAACAACTCTCACATCTAAAACACCTATATGAATTAAAACTGTAGCCCCTGGAATATGTTTCTTATAAAATCTAATTTTAGGTTCAAATCCAAACATAGGTCTAACTGCTTTATTTATATATTAGTGAACTGTCGCATTTGGTGTCTTATCATCAAATACAGTTTAAAGGTCTGCCTGTATCTATGAAGCAACTGTATGTATCCAGTGGGCATCAATGACAACTGCAATAACAGCATATCAAAATAGTGAGTTTTCATTTGGTAACTTGTTGGGAAGTTCTGAACTTGTGCAGAGCCTGTGAATTCAGAGGTTAGATACAGCCCACTTATTGTGACCCAATTTTGAAGTGGTCTGTTGGTTATGAATTTGAACTGCATTGTGGGCTGTGATTTATGCACACCTGGTCCTATGCTTACAGTGTAGATTTTATTAAAAGTCCAGACTTTAACATAATGCTATTTGAATGGAATTCCCATGATCTTAAAGTTTTGACATCTTTAAGTCTAGACTTTATGGTTTATAAGCACAGGCCTTGTGATTGAACTGTTCTAAATTATTATACACACCTGGCATCATGCTTACAGTGTAGACTTTATTAATATAAAGTCCGGACTTTAACATAATGCTACTTGAAAGAAGTTCCCAAGATCTTAAAGTTTTTATGTCATTGAGTCTAGACTTTACGTTTAAAAACATGGGGCCTTATTGCTGAACTAACTGTTCTAAATAATTAAATATATATATATATATATATATGTATGTATGTATGTATGTCTGTATGTATGTATGTATGTATGTATGTATGTATGTATGTATGTATGTATGTATGT
>JAUTBW010065865.1:0-10702 GCA_032361425.1 Peltospira smaragdina
TAATAATAATAATAATAATAATAATAATAATAATAATAATAATAATAAATAAATAAATAAATTAATTAATTAATTAACAAATAAACAACATGCAACCAACCAACAAAATAAATAAATTCATATCAAATGAGTATACAAAAGGGTGTGACATTATCAGCAATGGAAAATGATTTGCTCCGAAGTACGCACCATGTTATGTACTACCTGCCATGAAGTAGTCTAAATGTTTCCATTCTTCAATTACAGTACAGCTGTTAATAAATAAACTAAATACACACTGGTAAGAAACTTAACTGATGCCACTGTTTTTAAAGTTATATTGTATGTTTGTATGCTTTGAATGACCTATATACCAAGCAGTGTCGTGTTTTCATTACTGACCATTTTCATTTATTTCTTTATCAGTATTGATTTGTTAACTGTGGATAGGCCAACTCCTTTATAACAGAGGAATTTAAGATTAATGGTGACAAATGAAAAGATCAATGAGCAAAATTTGCTGGAAGTTATATAAAAAAATGTTTTTAATTAAAAAAAAAAAAAAAATTGAGTCCCAATTTTTTCATTTACTTTTGCCATTTGTTAGCATTTCACAATTCAGAAAATAATATTCTTAAAATAATTTATAATATTTTTAAATGTCAAGAGTTCAACTAAATTATCCTGGTCATATTATAGGTTTTAGCTTTTTCAATGTCACCCCCACCAATTCACTTGTTTCCTCTGGCACCAGTTATTGATCAAATTGTTTTTGTTAAGCCTTTTTGTTTTGTTAGCAATTTATTTGTAACACTATAAATTAGCTATGTAATATAAGCCTACTAGATAGATAACGATGAACAAGAAAAACTAACTATTCCTACTCATTTTAAACTGGGATGAGGGAACGGGGAGGGGAGGAATTACTACTACTACTACTACTACTACTACTACTACTAATCATAATAATCATAATAATCATAATAATAATAGTTGCCAAGCACTGTCACATGTAGCACCGAAATCAATCTGAAATCTTCAAAACAAACAGAAGAATGAATGAAAATGGTAATTACTACTTTGCAGGTTATGAAAAATTGAAACAGCAAAATATATCTTTTTCAACTCACTAACCAGTTGTTTATTTTTAATTAATTAATATTACAGAGGTATAATGTTTTACAAAATCAGGCTTAATATTACAATTTATTTACATCCACAACTCAGTGTTGTGAATTACTGTAATTTTCCAACAAAGATAAAAACAGACCCACACTGATCTAGGTCACAAGTGTCTGAACCTTAAGTGGATATAGACAGGTAAATAGGTAAATATATTTCCCAGTTTCCCAGATCTAGGTCATAATATGTAAGCCTATCAGAGACCACAATCATATAATTAGCATAATACTTAGCATAAAGCCTAGCTCAGTCCAACCGAGAGAAAAGCATGCAAAGTGTGGAGTTTTAATTTGACAGCTACATATCAAAGGAGTGGACAAGAAATGTAATACATTATTTTTATACTGTACTATGTTGAGAGCTTTTGGGGTCGCCATAGAAACGGTGTCACTTTTACAGGGCTGCTTTTGTTATTTATTTTGAGAATATTTAACTTTTCAATTACTTTTCCAATAAAATTAAAGCTTATTTTAACTGATATATTTCATTATCCAACATTATTATTATTATTGTTGTTGTTGTTATTAATATTATGATAATCAGGCGTACTTTACTTTAGACAAAATATAACAATGATAGTAGTTTTTATTAAATTGCTGGAAAAACAACATCAATACAGCAACATAAATATGTTTAGTTTTTATACACAAAACTACGAAACTAGAGGGTTTTTTTTTTTTTTTTTTTTTTTTTTTTTTTTTTTTTTTTTTTTTTAATAAATAGATTTTATAGCAGTGGTGGGTAGCACACTGTTCTATTAATGGTATTACCCATTATTATTAGGTTATCGGCAAGCAGCACACTGCTACGTCAACAAGCACAATTATTAACACTCAGGGTTGCGTTGTTTGTTTATCTGACTATAATCTATCGATGTGCAGCGTGCCATCATATCTAAAACATAACGAATCTATTGGTGTGCAGTTTACCGTGACGGAAGTGCTAACATAGTCATGTGCTCGACCTGCTTTATTTACAGTTCAAAGTAAAAATAAACCATGATCAACTATTTAAAATGCATTTTACATGGAAATCATTGTTTCTTACTGTCATTAAAAAGCATTGGTCCACAGTAATTAATTCATCCAATCGTAGCGGTGCTTTCTTAGCTGTCTGAGATCGGACTTTTTTCATCGCACACAAAAGAAACGGTACAAAAAAAACGGACCTCACCCCACCCCCTCAAAATTATCTCATCGGATTTGGGCGATTCACAAGATCGATCCTGAGGAGATAAATTCCACAGAAAATTCTCATCCCTGAATATTTAATTAAAATGTTAATTTGGAAGTGTTATGGGAGAAATATAATTTGTTCTAGTTTTTTAACATGGAAGTTAAAATAAAAACTGTGTGTAGTTAACAGCACTGATAAATACTCTACTTTCCATATTAAAAAACACAAATCCTGGGAGGGAGACACTTCAGTGATAAAACATCTGTTCAAAGTGCATTTAGTTGTTGGATTGATCCCACCTGGTGAACTTGCTAAATCATTTCGCATTCCAGCCAAAGCTGCACATTTCAACTTTTTTAACGAGTCTAATACAATACTACTTAAGGTACTGATGTAACAAAGAACATGAAACATGTTATCCTGTCTGTCAGATGATGCATGTCAAAGATGTCTTGGTAAGAAGAGTAGCCCATGTGGCAACAGCAGGTCTTCTTAACCATGTCCAACACCATATAACCATAATTGAAACGTGCTGAGTATGTCATTAAATAAAACATTTCTCTGTATCTCTAGCACACCCCCTCCCCCATCTCTCTCTCAAACACCCCTACCTGGAGCTGTGTGGGACATTGAGCAGGTCCTGCAAGTGGTTGTAAACCTGTACAACCAAGTTTAGACTGGCTGTCAGTGTGTAGCCCAGGTCTGACTTCTGTAGCTGAGCGTGTGTGTCAGCCCCAACCTCTCTCATCAACACAGTCTCACCGTCGGGAATCATATCCAGCAGGGCAGACGAGATCGTAACAGAAATACTTGAAAATATCTGGAAAAAATTATAATACACACACACACACACTATTATTATTATTATTTTTTAAATCTCTCCCCCCCCCCTCCAATTACATGGGATGTGTACATATTTGGAAAATTAAAATAACAATTTACTGGGGCTGAATATATTGGTCATAATTAGTATAACCATGGAGAGAAATATTGGATAATATCTGAAAATATTAGTCATAACTGGCACAACTCATTCCAGGGACTTTTCAGGATCTCCCTTTGAAATCACGTGAATTTACACATTTTTCTTACATAAGAGGGGAGACGACTTCATATCTGTCAAGCAAAGCAGTGTTATGTAAAACTGCATGTTTTGCCTAGTACATTCCTAATAAACTGCTCAATTACATGTTTAATTAAATATTTGTTTATTTAAAATAATAATAATAATAATACTTTTTAAAAACAACAAAAAAACAAACAAAAAACATTGCTTTAATCTTTTTACTGTAAAAAAAAGTATTATTATTTACAAACAAGATTAGGAACTCAGAAAATCTTCAACACACTAATATCAACCTAAGTTTAAAACAAAATATATTCATAATATATAGCATACACTGTCTTGAAAACAGCATTCTGAAAACTTTTCTTAATTAAAAAAAAAACATCTGAACTTACAGAAAGCTTGTCTACATCTGTATTTGGCTGTTGAGAATACTGTGCAGTTCTGGATTGGTTTTCTTGCTTGCAAGATCCCAAAAGCTCTGTCTCCACCTTTACATCTGCACCAGTCTCCACAAATTGGGAGACAAGACTAGACTGAACAGACTCTGAATAAGCTGTATTATTTTGGTCTCTTACATTATTTTCTAACATAAACTCTGTCTGACTGGAGTCAGTGTATGAAATATTACGGTGATTCTCATTACTGGCTTGTGGCATAAACTGCGATGAATTTGGTTCAACAAATGACTTATCTTGAGAAGAACTTGGCAAAATAAATCCTGACAGATCTGGCTCAGCGAATGACGACGTACCGTCTTTAGTCGTGTTCTGTATAATGAACCGAGACTGATCGGATCCCTGGAATGCTGTATTAGGTTCTCTGTAATCTGTATCTGGTTCCCCTGTATCATTAGATTGTAGAATTATCTGAGGCTGATCCTGTTCCCGGAATGAGGTATTCGATTCATCTGGAACACTGGTGTGTAAAATGATCTGGGCCCTGCCAGATGACTGCCCAGAGCTCGAGTAAGCTGTAGACTCATCTTTAACATCAGCCTGCAAAATAAGCTGGGACTGCACAGGGAACATGTCAGCACCTGTCTGCATAAGCTGGGATGGAACTGACACATTCTGTTTGCTGCTGTCAGTTTCAGACAAAACAAACTGCTTTCCATCACCACCAGCAGAAAGAACAAATCCCTGAACATCACCACCACCTGATAACACAAACTGTCCCCTGTTAGCACCGTCAGAAAGAACAAATTGTTTAATATTACCATCAGAAAGTACAAACTGCTTACTGTTAGCATTGTCAGAAAGAACAAACTGCTTACTGTTAGCACTGTCAGAAAGAACAAACTGCTTATTATTAGCACTGCCAGAAAGAACCTGCTGTTGCTGGCCAGTGATAACCGACAAATTGCTAGAAACAATGGACACTTCGCTAGTTTCTCTGATGGCCGTCGCTTCTGGCATTGATCGGATCTGATCGAGGCTGAACGGGAGGGTGTGGAATGTGATGTACGTACTGCTGGGACTGAGGGCTGTCCAGTGAACACGGCTGTTCAAGTCTCCAGACAAACACACAGCCTCTGTTACTGTCGCTGAAATCACATTCTGTACAACTTGGCCAGCTTCAGGAACTCTGTAATGTGAAAAGTTACAAACAATAATAACCATTTTGCCATAGTAATGAAACAAATGCATTTCATTTTACTGTACTGGAAATAAAAACTTATCATTACTCAACATATTACTAAACAAACAGATGTCTTCTCTTACTACAATATAAGATGACAAATTCATTCAGAAATTGTCAGTATTTCAGTCCTAGTGCAGTGTAGCCGTTATTTTCTGGAATTTAACAAATTAGTTTTAAAAATATTGGCTTATGGAAAAATGTGACAACAGAGGCAAAAAGAGAAAAATTATACCCAGAAAGTAGGAGGGCTCAAAGATACCACTCAAAACATTTAACCTGACTACTACAGATATCTCGCCCAGCATCATGAAAGCAGTCATCATTTGTTGCTAGTAGTTATAACTTTAATTAAATTTTCCTACCACTGCGCACCCAGAAACATCTAGTGCACAGGTCCAGATAACTGGAAATAGGTCACAGTGTTCACTGCTATGGTTTGTTTTTGTTTTTCTTTCATAACTATTTAGAAATGTTTTATTTAAAAACTTATTTTGTGCTGATGTTTTCATTCGAAGGAACTGATAGCTGGTTGAATGAGCTAATTTAATTTGACAGTAAATGTTACTATTACAATTATGCATTGTGAAAATTGTGAAATAGCCAATGACAGATCGAAATTGTTTACAGAAAGTTTACAGAATTGTAACAAAGTATATAGATTATTATTGTCAGACATCTAGCTTTTATTTAAATTGTTTTTGGGGGTTTTAACAATACACTCAACACATTGTTATTAGTCCAACCTGTCCGATCTTGCCTCCAGGGCTTAAAGATTATAAATATGAATATTTACACCAACCCTCTTAAAAGAATCATGATAAATGGTAAATAATAATTTTAATTATTTTGGCTGACTCATCAAAATTGGTCAAGTCCCATTTGATTAAATTCAAAATTGTCCCCAACAATGTTATCCCCCTGCTGCGGAAACAATTACTGGTCAGACTATGCCCATGCGCTGGCGTGTCCAAAACTTTGGACGTATGTGGACATAAAAATATGTTTCCCTGATTCTCAAATGTTATTAACAGTCATTTTGGCATCAGAAACATTTTAATTAGAAAAAAAACTAGTAGTTTCCTGACAGGGATCAATCTTACATCAACCACTGACAGATGGGTGCAATCACCAATCTAGCTTCTAATGCACCTAATTTTGAATGTTTTTTGCTGGTATAAAATGTAACATAAACATGGAAAAAAAAAATTCAATCAATCAGTGATTCAAACCAATTCACATATGAACAATGATTTATGTTTTTTTAGCCAATATTTTTTTGTAGTAATTAAGCAAAAACGTTATATATTTGTGTCCCTATTAACAGGTTATTTACAACAAAAAAAACATTAAGTAGGCAGAATGTGACACAGGCTAAATGTCACTGACTTCTTGAGTTAAAGACTCAGGAATGTAAAGAGTTCATTCACGAGTCATGCAATAATAATAATAATAATAATAATAATAATAATAATAATAATAATAATACTACTACTAATAATAATAATACTACTAATAATAATAATAATAATAACAACTTTATTTAATGAGGGTGACTGGTTTAGCAGAAGCTAATCTTCCACCAGGCCCTCAGTAATACACGAAATACAAATATACTATAATTAATGCATGCTGATACATTGATTAAACTAGTAAATTATTTATAAAAAAATTAATAAAAAATAATTTTAAAAAATAATAAAAAATTAATCATAAAACATATTACTATTAATAACATACTTTGCATGCAGACACAATGAATGACTAGTAAACTATAAAATCTACCACTATTACAAATATGTTACATATCCTATTAGACAGACCCCTATTTGTTGTGACAAGTTTTTCCCTCCCCCACCCCTCAATATCCATACCCATACAACCATCAATCTAACTACTAAGTCAAATAAATATCCATAAAATATTGTTTCAGGCTGTGCCTAATATCATAAAAAATTGTATTCCATCTCTGTACACCTGAGTAGCTGAAATACTTGTTGTATAGTTCAGAGTGAGGTCTAGGCAGATGAAGTTTGTCATTACCAGTAGATCTTAAGTTATAGTTACAGGTTTCAAATACAGACTTTAGGAGAGAGGTGATGTATTTTGGGGAAGTACCATTTAATGCTTTATACACACCATAATTCCCATGTGGCATTTTATTCTAAAAGGGAAAGGGAAAATATTTAGTTCCCTGAACATGTCTTTGGATGGTGATAACAATGGTTTATTTACAATTATTCTCATTGCACGTTTTTGCATTTTTACAATTTGAATCTCATGTGCTTTAGCACAGTGTCCCCAAACTATAGCAGCGAAGTCTAGAATTGGAATGATGTATGCATTGTAGAAATTTATTTTGCCATCTTGATTTAAACATCTGTTCAGTCTCCTTAGAATTGAAATTGTAGAATCCAGTTTTGAAATTAGATTTTTAATGTGTCGTCCATGTTAGTGATTCATCTGTATTTACACCAAGTACCTTCTGGGATCTTACTGTATTTAGTTTGTTATTGTTCAGCATGATTTATATTGAGAGCTGCATGAAAAGTTTATGTGTTGTGCTTACAAGCATACAAGTTGTTTTCTGAAGATTAAGGGCCATATTGTTATGTATGCACCATTTTTGAATGCCTAATAAATCAACTTGAAGATTTGATTCTATTTCCGATAGTTTCCTTCCATGTGTGTGCATTGTTGCATCATCAGCATACATGTCAACTGAACAATGTTTTGTATATAAAGGCAAATCATTTATATATATATATATAATAAATAACAGTAGGCCAAGAATTGAACCTTGTGGTACCTCGGTCACTACATGTTCTGTTGAGGATTGTATGTCTCCTACTTTGACAATCTGCATACGATTTTGAAGATAAAGAGGTAAACCATTTTACACTTTGATCAGATACATTTAACAGTTTTAGTTTATAAACAAGTATAGAATGATCTATAAGGTGAAAAGCTTTGCGTAAATCTAGAAAGAAAAAATTCCTATCATGTTATCATTATCAATAGACAATATCCACTGATCAATTAGGTGTACCAATGCAGTCTGACAAGAATGCTTTTCCTGGAATCCTGATCTATGCATCAAGAAGTAGATTATATTTAGTCAAGTATTTATAAAAATGATTTGAAATATGCCTTCTTAAATATTTTTGTTATAGTAGGTAGGATTGAGATCGGTCTGTAATTCTCTGCTTTATCCTTCTCACCCCCTTTATATATTGGAGTTACTCTAGCAATTTTTAATGTACATGGGAAGGTTCTTTCTGTAACACTTACATTGATAATATGTACACTTAGTAGAGCTAGTATGTGATTACTAAGCTTTAGTATTTTAAGCCCAATTGCATCTAAACCAGTAGCCTTTGATGAGTCTAATTGTTGTATATAATTTGTGACATTTAGACAAATGAATGGTATTCTAAATGGGTGATTAGTTGCTATTTTATTTCTCAAAAGTATAATGTAACTGTCAGAATTAAACGGTTTTCTTTTGATAGTTTGTGATGGATACCACTGCAGTTCCTATGAACTGTGTACTTGAAATGATCAAGTTTCGATGGTGCAGGCCTTTCCCCAGAATTTTTTCAAGGCGGTTATATTTTGGTGGGGTTTTTTTCAGCTTCAAGTTTAATATATGGATCAGTTAAAATTGAATTTTAAACAAAACTCCGATAATAAATCACTGAAGGGAAACACTTCATGTAGATGCTGCACATTCATCAAAGACCAATCTCATACTTGCTTGGCATGTGTATTAAATTTGTACATTATTACAGTGATTTTAGTGTTAGGGGTGGCAGGCGACAGCCCTTACATCTGGTACAATAATAAAAGAACCAGTTAACAAATGATATCTGGTCCATTGTTACTTTTAGTGTAAACACTTTGATTTTACCAATCTTAAACAATTCTTAGTAATTAGGGGAGATAGTGTGACTTGTGAAAGTTTCACAGTCGTTTGCCAGAGATCAGCGACTGCAAAACCCCAATGTAGTAATGTAGTATTTGTTTTAAATGACTTGATTTTAAGGTGTAGCGGCAATTGATTTAAGGCCCTTACATACTGGTCAAAAACTCCCAAAGAACTACGCAAAAGTGTCCTGGGGAAAGCTGTGTGGTGTCACGTTTCCGTTAGTGATGATTTCCCGTCATTTTGCTATCAAAGTATTTATCGGCTGTGACTCATAATTATATTTTAAGAGTTGAAAAGATGATACTTCTATAGTCCAGTAATCTTAAGGACATATACTTGCAAATTTTACTCCTTTTTTTTTAAATCTGTATTATGATCTATTAAATTCTGACAGATTAACTGTATTGTTCAACGTTTTGAAAAAAATGTATCCGCAATCTAGCGATTTGTTTTCTCCCTCAAGCAAATTTAAAATGTATTTATATCATATTTATTTATATGATAAAATTATTACCCATTCAAGATTAATGCATATTCAGATTAATTATAAACAGAAAGTTACCAGTATTTGAACTTTGCCAGAATTCAATAGTTGACGATATATTGTCGATGGCGGGTGGGTGTTATTACAAAATGGTTGGAATGAGTTGACCTGGAGATGGAAATTCTAGGACACAAAGGTCCTAGCCTGTTACCATGGATGGTCGATTTTTAATTATTACAGCCTTCTGAGTTTAGCTTAATATGGAAGTTAGACACAACCCCCTTACCCCCTTGAGATGATCCAGTCCTTCCTCGTTCATGTAGGCCTACAATTGAATACCTTGGTTGTTCTATCAATTGATTCCAACCCTGTATGGAAAATTTAATTTATACTATATAATTTAATCATGATTTTTATATAAACACTGTTAATTATTTATTATTATTATTATTTTTTTTTTTTTTAAAGTTGATATGGTTCTAAAACATAATAATTCTCTTTTATAATACATTTGGCATTATTCTTTATAGAGTTATAAGCCAATTCAATGGTTCACCTTTTGACGTGAAAGGACTTGGCTACAGCCTATAACGCAACCAATTTTCTCCAAATCCTCTTTAAGGACTTATTTTTTAAAACCATTATTTTAAATTAAAAAATATTATTATTATTACTTCTTTCGTGTATATCCATGACTTGTTGTTTTCCAAGAACAGGGCAGATGACCCTGCACACTGATAAGGTTTGTAACAGGCACATTAGTAATGGCAACAAGAACAAGCACTATAACAGTGCGTTGCTGGTGTAGTTTGACCAAACTTGTTTAATGCGTATGCATAGGCCTGACTTGTAATATAAATAAACCTACAGCACTGTGGTTAGGTATGACTGCAGGATGGTCAGAAAATGTATGCTGAATTTGATTGAACATAGCAAATTAACAATTTAAAAAAAAAAAAAAAAAAAAAAAAAAAAAAAAAGAAGAAGAAGAAAATGAAGATGAAGAAGATGATGATGATGATGATGATGATGATGATGATGATGATGCAAAAACTTAAATGGCCAATTGCTCATCTCTAGGTTTTGTAACACTGGTTTATCTGAAAACCTAGGTTTAATACTGGTTTACAAAATCTGCTGAAAAACTATACCTAGACCCACACCTGTGGTGCATTTCACATGTGTATGTTTCATCTGTGCTAGGAAAACTATGGTTTTTGCATGGGTTATATCCAGTTTGGGAAAG
>JAUTBW010065976.1:0-10701 GCA_032361425.1 Peltospira smaragdina
GAGAGAGAGAGAGAGAGAGAGAGAGAGAGAGAGAGAGAGAGAGAGAAATAGTATTTTGTGTATGAGGTGTGTGTGTGTGTGAGCGTGCGTGCGCATGCGTGTGCAAGCATGAGTACTTGGCAGCAGTAGGAGTGGGAGTGGGTTAGCCACTGCTCAGCAGACTCAGGGACAGACAGGATGAGTATTCATATGAAAAAATTTCTGGACAATCTAGTACATAATATAAGATACAGTTGGAAAGAACTGGTTGGGAAAATATATAGATCAATGGATCCACCAGTTGGAATTGATTCAGCAACCCAGTGCACATATAGAGACACACATGAACGCATGCTACATGGTTAAATGAAAGTGAGGCACCTACTTTAATCATCAAGAATTAATAAATGTCTTAAGTGTCAAACTTTGAACACCTATCCCAGCTTTAATATCTTTGTTTTGTTAACACTCTCTTGACAGATGGTCACCAGCCTCATTGGCAAACTGTGAGCTATAAGCCTACGGGTATTGGGTTCTCATCTTGGTTTTGGACACAAGAGTGAAGTTTTAAGGGCTCTGTGAACATGTGTAAACTTGTCACATCCTATTCTCTCCAACAGTAACAAACTAGTATATTTTTTATCTAGTATATCTTAACAATACCTACCACTAAGTTTTATCCTTTTCACAATCAATACTCTATACTCAGTACACCCAGTATGTTATTATAGAAAGAAAATAACAAAATAAAATAAATATTCAGCCATCATATCTGAAGCTTATGTCCAAAAGATCATAAGAAAATCTTAATGGATAAAAGCATGAACTAAATACAAAATCGTATTGTCAAAACCAAGTCAGTCATTTGCCCCAGAAGTGTAGTGCTTTAGCATTATCCCTTAAGCTCAGATGGTACTGTGTGGAAAATCCATCCACATGGTACCGGTATTACGTAACACAGATCTGTGAGGTAAAAACAAAACAAAGTGATCCCAGTATTTTATTATCACCTCACAGATATTTATGACCTTTTATGGGTACTGTGTGGACAGATATTCCCCACTGATGACGTAGTCTACATACGTCAAACTGAATGTGTGATTTAGGAGATACGTTAACAAGAAGCAAATGAAATCTAAATATTTTAATAAAATTAAACACATAAATGTAGTTGAAATACCAAAATTTTCATGTCGAATCCATGACCAGTGATTTTCAGATTTTGGTGGCCAAATAATGAAACCATATCTTACATGTGGCCAGTGAACGTTCAATATTATTAGGCTTACAGAGAGAAGTGGAAATCTCTTAATTCATATATATGTAAACCATTTCCAAGATTTAAAAAAACACCTAAAAGCTACAGACTGGTCACGTACAAGTAGCGAGACATCTATAGCATTAGTAATTTTGCTAAAATAAAGCTGACTTTTTTGAAACCATGAATATTTTCCTATAACCAGACTGACAGACTGGCCAGCATACCGAAGTCAGTCACAGGCTGATCCAGAAAAATTTACTTCTCCAGACTTTTAAGTAAGCTAGTCTTGGTTTCCTTATCATGTACATGACAGGGAGGTGCTTTAAAGCTCAGAGCAGAATGTTTTTTCCTTCTGCCCATTTCACAGTGCTGTCACAGCGATGTGATTGAATTTCAGCAAGCCCAGGACTGACTCGGTGGGCTGTGTGGGAACTCCAGCTGAGGAGACATCAAGACGCAGGACCAGAGTGAAGCTAGTCAAGTGAGCACGTTCTAGGCTTTCATGTGAAAATCACAAAATCACACAGAACACAGAGAAAAGCACCACCAAGTTGAGTGAGCACGGTGTAAGCTTTCATGTAAAAATCACTGAATCACACACAAAACACAGAGTAAAGCACCAACAATTTGTGCTCAATTCGAGTGAGCACGGTGTATGCTTTCATGTGAAAATCACAGAATCACACACAAAACACAGAGAAAGCACCAACAATTTGTGCTCAATTCGAGTGAGCACGGTGTAAGCTTTCATGTGAAAATCACAGAATCACACACGTTTCTTGTCTCAAATACGAACAATCTTCACATTTTTATGTCTATATCAATGAGTTTCTTAAACATTTAGTGTATTTAAGTTTCTGCACACTGGATCTAAGAACTAAGAAATGTAAACAACATGTTTCAAAATTAAACTGCTATAAAACCTTGGTTTAGCCATTTGTGGCAGATGCAGATACCAATCCAATGAGATAAGAAGACAGGATGGGTAACAGCTTTCTGAACATATTCTCAAACAAGCCTGAATTCTTTTAACTTTTGAGAACTCAAGAGTCGAAATAAAATTGTTCTTATTTTTCTTCTTAGAAATGTTTTGTATCTTGTTATTTCTGTATATAACCTGCACACTAGGAGTGGTGAAAGCCAGTTTTTGACAATCTGGGACAGTTTCAGAGACGGAAACATGAGAAATCCACTTTCTATTTAGTATACAACGTAATTTTTAAAAAATTTAGTTACCATTAATTGCTTACTTTTCAAATGGATTCCATAGACCTATGGTTTGTGACAAGATACAGATATATGCTTGGCAAATAAAACAATTCAGCATAACAAACTGACTAAACATAGCCAATTATGCCTAGAGTGTAATAGTTGGCAGGTCTGGATATTAGGATAGAACGTGTATCTTATTTTATTACATACCAAATGGAACTCTTTAACTTTCAAAATTACACCAACCTCCCTCAAGACCCAGAAAGAAAACATACACTACACAGCTTCTAGATTACAATGGCCTGATGCTCACTGCCAGTTATTTCTACACTTGACAAAATTACAATCAATTTTAAGTATGGCCAGTGAATTTTCAAATCTATTGTGGCAGTCAAATTAAAAATAAATTCTAGAACCCCTGACTTAACCATAATTTTTTTAACAAAAACTAAAAAAAATACACAAAAACAACTCACCCATATAAGAAAGAAACCATAAAACCCAGTACTAACTGCAAAACCACACAATCCACATAAAAAAGACAAAAACCCTCCATCACCCCTCAAAAAAAATAAAAAAACATAACAAAAACTCAATCCCAGCAAAGATGTCAAGACTAACTCTACTGTTTTCCCAGTAAAAGATCTGTAGACACTACCTGCGTCGGGCGCGGGGGGTGTTGCACCGTTCCCCAGGGACCCGCCTCTGTGTGGAAGTGCGGCGGCGGATGGGGCGTGCACTGTCAACAAGGGCGTCCCAGGCAGGGGGGCTGGGGGAGTCAGTCAGGTCAATCACATTGCCCGATGTCTTCCGGCGCTTACGACTCGGGCTCTCGCTCTGAAACAGGAATAATGATGATGATAATAATGATACATTTGATAATAATGACAATGATGATAATGATGATAACAACAACAACAACAACAACAACAACAACAATAATAACAATAATAATAATGATAATAATAATAATAATAATAATAATAATAATAATAATAATAATAATAATAATAATAATAATAATTTATGTTAGTGTCAGAATATATTTTAAATAAAAATTTCCTAGAGACTCACTGACATGGATCAATCTCAAACTGACCGTGTGTCAGGAGGGTGCCACTGAGCTGCCCGATAACAAAACAAATACATCACACAGTCAACACTTAAACAGTGGCGTACACATTATTAAGAGCTGAACATCACATATATTCATGATTTCAAGTCTCTAATGAATCAAAATTACACATTTCCACCATAATTCAAAATCATTATGTTCAGCACGAATATGTTCATTCTATTTATGGTCCCCTCTGATAATTAAAATACTGATGTCTGCCTTAGTAATTTCCAACGGTTGTTGTACAACTTACTACAAGTCAATTCTATTCATTTTGTATGCTTTCTGATTGTTCTATTGGCAAAGTCTTTCTTAATTCCAAAGAGTTTTGTACACTGGCAATTCTGTTTGTTTTTAAAGCTACCTTTCTGTATACAAAATCATGAAATCTACTGTAATATTAAGAAAAATTAAAATTCTGTTGATTTTAAAAAGCTTTTCAGTTTTCCATTTCTTTTTTTTCTTTTTTTTTGACAGTTTAAAATTGTATGGTCAACTCAATTATAATTCACAATGGTTATATTTACCACACAAGCTGATTTAACTATTTTTACTAGCTACTTAATGCACACATTTACGTTCTAATAAAAATACAAGTACCTGAAAGAACGAAGATGATAACACAAGATCATTGGGACAAACTTCAGGCCAGGTTCTAGCACTTGCCATGGTAATGCTGTAAGTGAACTAACTGTGCAGATCAGACTGTCCCTTTTATAACTATCTCCAGTGTGGTCACTGACCAAGCCAATCCCACTGTATACAGAAGTGTATTTCTAGCTTTGTTTTAAAATGTATATCACACCGTAGTATAGCTAGCATGCTCACATTTACGTATTAATTTACAATTCATTCAAAACATCTTAGAATTTTCTTAGTGTTATAATTAAGAATAAACTAAGAATTTGTCTTAAGTAAATTTTAAAAATAATGTAGGAATATTTTTTCACTAAGAATGTTTAACTAGTTAAGAACATTTTAAACTATACCTTGTTCCACGAAATAATTAGGACGTTTTTTTCCCAATATTTTACAGAAATGGATATAAGGGAATGAATGTATTGTACCGATTACTTTAAACTTCAGCGTCACACTCCCCCCTCCCCCACCTCAACACTTTCAAGAAATATAGGTTATAATCTAATTGTAGACTATATAACATTTAATATTTATTCCAATTTTGTATATATTTACGTCTGTACTTCAACAAATGTTGACAATAGTACATTTTTGTTGTTTCCAAAACACTTTTCTTTTTCTTTTTGTTTTTACATCACAGCAAACAAAAAATATTAGCAAAATATTTTTTAACTAGTTAAGAAATTCTGGAGACTATTTTAAAGAAAATTCTAAGATTCTTTATAAATAATGGTTTAGACTGTCCCTTCAACTCGAGTGTGGTCACTGACCAAGCCAAGCCCACTGCAGACAGAAGTGTATTTCTAGCTTTGTTTTCAAATGTTTATCATACCGTAGACATTTACAAATGTTAACGAAGACAGCATGCTCACATTTACGTATTAATTTATGCATTTCAGATCTTTGGCTGCTAGAAAGAATAACCCATGAAGTAGTGACAGCATGCTTTCTTTCTCACAATCTGAATAATTCTTAACAATATGTCTGTTGCCATGTGAACATATATAACTTGTTATGAGTGTCATTAAAGGTATTGTCCAGTTTTGGGAATATTTTTACTACTTAGACATTTAGAATAGTTAATCCATTTAAGTTTCTTACACTTGTTTTGGTACACTAGATTATCCAAGTCAGAATAAGAGTATTTCAAAACTGGTATATAAAACTTCTTATTACCTACATGGTACAGCATAACGAACGACATATTTATCGTACATTTTCCCTCGTGGTTAATAACAAAATCGTACGTCCTCTTAGGAATGATTGTCATTAAAGTACATCTCATTCTGATTTTCTGGTAGTTACATAATTTTTATCAAGTATTAGCATTCAGAAGACATTCGCCGTTTTCAGAATGTTTAATTGGCAGGATATTTTTACAGTAATAAATAGAATATTAAATTCGTAATTTTGATCAAGTATTGGCGTTCAAAAGACTTTCGCCATTTTTAGAAGTTGTAAACATTAGCTAGAATGTTTAATTGGCAGGATATTTTTATGGTAATAAATAGAATATTTCATTCGTTTCCGTGACAGATGATACTGACAACACTTGTACCTAAATATTAGCATTTAGGCACTCATGTCATAAATATCGTCTGTCATGGACACTCATGTAATATCCTCTATTTATCCTATAACATCACCATGTTATCCATATCATAATCCCATTTGATATTTTCAGATATCTAATCATGTGATAATGGTATGCAAATTTGTATACTGATAATCGGTTGTACACAATATGCACAGTTTAACTTAATGTGTTAGTAACATTCAGTTAAAATCATGACGTCAAAGTATGTTGTGTTTTTTTCAGTTAAGATGACATCATATAAAATATGACTAACTTTTTACTTGGTATTTTAATTTTTTTTATTTAAAATGTTACATTAGAATCCTCAGTATACACTAAGCGCTCAGAGTAGTTTTTTTCACAAACATTAATGATCAGCTGAATTCACAGGGTGTTTGTCAAATACATCCTACCTGACATCACTGGTCTTTGCACAGCCTACTTTCATGAAATTAACGTATAAAATCACCATGTGGTTCTCATACACAATCATCAAAACCTTAACAGCAGGGGATGTCTTATAACTTACACATGGGACTTCGCTTGTTGAACAATTTTCATATAATACATGTACAACAGTTATGAATTTTGATAATTAAAAGAATATTTTTTAAAATTCCATCACTGATCATTAGTGATAATAAAACTAACATTTTGCATTAACATTTACCAAATTGGTTGTTACAGTTTTTATTTTGTAAATGCTTACCATGTCGAGTTATAAAATATGTGTTCACACACTACAAATAATAATTCTTGTATTTATTTTATCTAGAATACACTTGTATTACCATGGAAAGAATCTGTTTTTAGAAAATGCATATTCACACACTAGAAATAATTAAAATTCCTATTTTACAATTATTATATATCAGATTTAATTCAAATCACTTCAGTTTATATTATTAATACATGCACATCTCAGAAGGATGAACATAACTTCTATCTAGGTTAATGCTTCTCTCCCTACGCTGAAATACAACAGTTAGAATAACAAGTGTTACAGGCAACCTCCTCACTAAGATACTGGTTCACAAACCGGATACAACTCTCCCCGTTCAAGTACCTAGAAACATTCTGTATTACCATTAAAATAATATTTTTATGGTAAATCACCTGTTACAAATGGATAGTCAAACGTTAACTCAGTGGTAGATTGTTCACTTGACATTTGACGCATCATCTGATGGATCATCAGAGCTGCCAACTCCTAGTCACAAGTGAGCATAGCATTTATGACAAGTGAGAGTAGCAAATGGTATTTAGGCATAGCATGGTCAAATGACATAAATAAAACCCTCCAAATTAATTCTGAAAACAAAAATGCTTTATTCTTTCTGCTAGCATCACACAAGTTCTACTGTATTTCATGTTACAGTTCATTTTTTTAAAGCAAAGATAATACTTATCGGCTGCTAAAGTTACAATGTTGTTTTTACCATGTTTTAACACTGGTTACTAATACAACATACAAGAACTACAGTACCTGAATTACACTTGTTAGCCTTCGTTATCAAGGGAAATCATCAAACGATAAGTACAAGTTTTGCAGTTGGCAGCTCTGGATCATCTAATCGATAATTCTAGGCATTTCATTAGGCTATTTCCGGTTCAAAAATTAAAATTAAAATTTTAAACATTTTTGATGTGTGAGTCTAAATTAAAAATACTATGTCGAGTTATATATTATTACAAAATCTAATTTTAAGTTCTAATACAAACAAAACTGCGTTTTAAATTTACTTGTGAACTGTTGTATTTCACCTTTATTGTCAAATGCTTACTAAAACAATGTAAACAAAATCCGCCATTACCCAACGAAGCAGACACTTATGTTTAGAGGAAACCAATGGCAATGCCAATGTAAAAAACGAGATATCAGGTGATCGCTTGTTTATTTGTGCAGAAAGGGTCAGCGCATACTTCATAGCGGGTGCCTAATATCAGCCCAGTTTCGAAGTGCGATGTTTTTTTGTAAATTTGACCAAGTGGTGTAGCGAATATAATGCACTATATGGTGTGATCTGTACACACTTGGTAATTGGATTAACTGAAAATCTAAAATGTCAATGGTGTGATCTGTACACACTTGGTACTTGGATTAACTGAAAATCTAAAATGTCAATGATTTATATTATAAATGTATTTACACAATTCTCTTAAGATATAAATAATTTTAGTATCATGTATCTTTAATTTTCTTTACCTTTTAATCGTTTATCTCCATTGCAAATAAACTTGTAATAAAACAATGTATCAGATTTCATGTCAGTGTATTGCCTGTTATTAGATCCTTTATATGCTATGTACATAACATACAACATTCTTTCCTTGTGTTTGTATTCAACATTACTATCTTGTCATGTCTATATGTGGAACATTGATGGTGTAATGAACAGGTTGGTTGTCCAAGAAATATTTATACGGATCATGTGTAACAATTTAGTGTGAAAATTGTAACGATAATTCTATTCCCTGGTTGTGACAGACCTCATGATGACAGGCGTGTGCTACAAAGTTTAATATCTTACACACTAACCGCTTTCTGGACTAAAAGATAAGTTTAATATCTTTGTTTTAATAATAATTTCAAAACAAAATAATACTATCCCCCCAGTTCCTACAGCTATGATATGAACAGCTGTTTATCACCCTAGTTTTCAACATAACATTAAAAAGGTTTTTATTTAGATGTCTCCCACAGAACACAGTACAAAAAAACAGAGTACAAACTGGATACTATGCCAGTCAGTGTGAACCAAACCACGACAGCACAGTGGCACATCTTAGCAGTGACTACCAGCAGTCTGTGTTAATTAGTGAAGCAGAGAGCACAAAACCAGATGTCCAGTGCTCTTGCCAGTGTGGTGTCTGTAACATGGAGGCTAGAAATCCATATCTTCAATCTAATAACCTGCATGACACAACATGAATAGCATAAACCGGAAAAAACGTATAGGCCTACTTTTAACCCTTTAAAACCCAGAGCATCTAGCTTAAAACAAATAAAATAAAACTGTCACTTCAATAGTTCATTTTATTTTACTATTCCACCTTCTTTTTCTTTCTTTTTTTAATAACAAAATAAAAATTGTAATTTACAGAATTATTTAAATTCAGATATTAGTGGAACTACAAGAAAGTTAATCATGTCTTAACAATTAAAATCTGTTAGTTAATTTATTATCTTACAGCCAGTCAGCCTGGTGTGTATTTTCTATATTAACTGGAAACAATGAAAAATGACGGATGCATTGTGTTTTAGAAAATAACTTTTAACTGCAAGCAGCTGTAGCCTGGAACAGTCTTCACAGAACTGTGGAAGGCAAACTAATTGTGGAACGTACTGTTTATTGATTTCACTGACGATACAGACAGGTTCTTGCTTTTTCTGAAAACTCTTGTGGAAAGCCACGTGCTGTTCTAAATTATGACATCTTTGAAACGAACAAATCAATGGGCGAGGCCTTCATATTTTACAGTGTGCCACATGGTACTCAAAATCAATATATGACTATGTATTTTTTAGTAATAAGAAAAAAAAAAAAAAAAAAAAAAAAAAAAAAAAAAAAAAAAAACCACTGCTGCTAACTGAAAATGGATTAGTGAATTATTTTTAATTACTGTCTGCATCTGTTTAGAGTTTGAGTTAAAATATTTCAGTAAGATCGTGTTATTGAGTAATATTTTTAACAAAAAGTAAAAACGGCAAAATTTTAAAGCTGCATGTTCAGTCATCAACATAAATTTCTGTTGAAGATGAGTTTTAATACAGGACAGGCACAACAAACCATATTGTTCTTTGACAGCAGGTTTATAGTTCCGTGGTGTGTATCTGTCTGAAATGTGGTCAAGTTCAGGATCCATTTCTATCTATAAAGCATTGGTGGTAGGTGGGTGGGGGGTTTGTGGGGTTTTCTGTTTTTGTTGTTGTTTTGTTGTTGTTTTCTGTGGGTTTTTTTTAATTAAAAAACATTTCTGGTACCATTATAACCGTTAATAATGTTTTACGAATATTGCTAAAAATGAATTATATTACTACTGAAACATTGCCAGCTTTTGAATGATCATTATAATAATAAATTTAAAAAAATAATAATAAAATTCACACCCATTAGTGTAGTGCAGTGGTGTGTAAACTACATGTTGACCAAGTCACACACTGAAGAGTGGTTTTGTGCTGTAGCTAATATATGTCTAAGACGAGGGCACTACGTGAATACAGTGTTAGATGATCTATGTGCATGTAACATGCAATGTTCCTTACTCACTTGTGATAGTTAATTACAACAAAATACAGAGAATGTCACTTAACGATTTTTGTTAACATCAGACTGTCGTGCTGAACTGTTATTTAAAAAATAATTTCCTGTCTGGGTGGGTGGCATGGGGTGGAGAAATGAAGAGATATGCCAATAATTTATATTTAATTACTTAATGATGTACTAAACATATTTTATTAATGGTTATATCAGCATCAAGGAATTTTAATATAAAAAATAAATAAAAACAAACAACAAACCCACAAACATTAGTCTACGGATCTGTATAAGACCACAACACACATCAGGTGGTGTTTACACCACTGAACTCTAAGCAAGCCTGAATATGATAAATTATATTTCTAACCCATGTCAAAATTCAAATTTAACCAAGTGATACAGCTGTCGAGTTCAACTTTACTAATTACTTTAACATGGAAGTAGTATGTTTCAAAGTATTTTGTCAAGTTATATTACCACTGGTGATATAGCTGTGAACCCCCCCCCCCCCCCGTCTGGTGATATAGCTGTGAACGCACCCCCTGTCTGGTGATATAGCTGTGAACGCACCCCGTCTGGTGATATAGCTGTGAACGCACCCCCTGTCTGGTGATATAGATGTGAACGCACCCCCTTGTCTGGTAATATAGCTGTG
>JAUTBW010066086.1:0-10700 GCA_032361425.1 Peltospira smaragdina
ACACACACTATTTAATTATGATAACACTGGGGAACTGTACCCTTCTCTCCACACCAAACCCACATATTCCATCGTGACTGTAATTAGACCTAATTACGTTTATTACAAAAAGTATTGATGAAACATATTTATTCTCTGATAAATAAATAAATTAGGATTACTAATGCAAATCCTAGTTAACACTATGGTATGGTAACGCAGCGTTTGGCATTTTGGAAATAATATGAGCATGTATTGCTAATTTATTCATCGCTTAGTCAATAATTTTATTTGAAATCTAAGGGAATAATGTTTTCATTGGCAAAACTATCCACAGAAGCACCAGTATAGCCTAGACATTTGCTACTTTCAACACAATGATAATAATATTAATAGGCTACTTTATCTCACTAAGTCGTCATCAAAAATAACACATGTGATAGAGCCACAACACGCATTCTATGTATGGTGAAGTAAAATGTGGTTTGGACCACGTAAATACATCAAATACCCAAGATATCTTCCAACAAATTGTCAGTAATGTTGCATATATCACCGTCGTCTTCCACTTTTAGCCATTTTTACAATGTATTGTGGGATATTTTATTCCAGTCTCAAAGTTAGAGTATGGGTGGACAATAATCTCAAACAATAACAATTTCAGTCTCTAATAGTTTGAACTCAACCAGAATCCAGACTCAAAAGTTTTATAAGCACCAATTTCTTTGAGACTGGACTCCAGACTCAATTAGAATGTTATTCTTTATCAGATGTTAATGACATTCATACTAAATTTATAATCATCAACTTTAATACAAGGAAAATAAAGATTACAATGACCCTAAATCAAAAAGCAATGCTTTTGAGCATTTTTATCAAGCCCATCCACTATTAGAAATATATTTTTACAAATTAACAACAGATCTGTATAGTAGAATGCCACAACTTATATATAATGAAGCTTTAAATTCCACCTATTTATAAAATTATAGATTTCCCTCCCCCCATACTGGATGTGATACACTGTGAACTTATTACCTGTCTGTAAACCCATACAGATCTTTTAAGTGCTGCTTCAATACCAGCAATAATACACATCCCTGAGACAAATCAAGCACATCCTGAAGAGGTTTGATGTCTTCAGGAAGTTTTTCTGGAAAACAATTGGTAAAACAATTGTAAGTATATAATATAACTAAATTAACAACAAATTACAACTTAGAAATTTTTTCAAACAATCATTCTGAAGACATTTTATAGTAATTTGGTGGGAATTACACAGATAATAAGGTACATATTTTGTGGCGCATACACTTTGTTAGTAACAACTATGTCAATAAATATTATTCAAAATTTGAGTATGAATTTGTTTCTATTACTGTATGTTGCCATGTATTAGCCGACTCTGTGTACAAGCCGACCCATTAGTTTGCATCTTTAAATCTGGTACAAAAAGTCCGAAACCATATAGACTGTCATCATTAGTGACAGAAAACTGATCTTTCACTGGACTATATTAGTATTTCACTAGTATTTAAAGTGGTCAAAGTATGCATAAAGTTTTTAAAAAATGAAAAAATTATCCTACGAAACGTAGATAATGTTTTGTTACTTATCTAGACCTAACGAACCGATAACAAAGCGCTACTCTCGTAAAAGTTTCTTATTTTTTAATATACAGTGCAAATGTAATTTTGCACTAATGACAAAACTGTATGGATAAAACTTTAGTGTAATTATTATTAGATCATCCATTTTTGTGTGTTTATTTTTACAAAATTAACTCAAGGATTTTATAAACAAATACTGGAAAGAGGATATTGCTAGTCTCGGTCAGTTAAATCTTCAGCTGTGAATATCGAGGTATGACCATGCTACTCATTTCCTCATTTGTGAATTGTTTTGCTGAAGTTTATTGAAGAAATAAATGATTGCATTGCTCCTGTATTTGATACCTGTTAAATATCTGATAAATAAACAAAGGTAACACTGGTAAGGGATTGTGGATGCTTAGAAAACTACACAAAACATAAGTTTCTATTTTTGAATGACCTATTCCCGACAGCATCCTATTTCTGTTAGTGATGTTTTCCAATATTTCACATACAGTATTTTATCAACTCCCTGTATAGGCCAACCCCCTACCCCAGGGTGACATTCAGAGACTTGAAAACTTGGCTTATACACAGTAATATATGGTATTAACAAAATTATGTTGTTGAAATTTTTAATTATTCATAATATTCCAAAAAAAATTCTATACAAAGACCAAAAAAAAAAAAAAAAAAAAAAATTATTTTCTTCTAAAAGCAAGAAAACATTAATGATTCAGGAAAACTGGTCTGACAAGGAGGAACAAGTTAACCCCAAAACAGGCATGCACAAATTGCATTTTCGATAACCTGCATTTGCATTAGGTTACCCAATTACCAAATAAAGACTATTGTATATTACTAGGAGTGGTTTTTAGGCTGATGCATTAATACAACACTAGGTAACCTCCAGACAACATTACATTAAATTATGAAATTACTTGTGAACTACTCACTCAACAATGATTCTGGATCATCGTCGTCGTCATCTACCACGTTATCGCTGGTGGTGGGGGCTGAAGGTTTTGGAGCCAATTCCTCCTGTGGTTTCTCCTCCTCTGGTTTTGTTGTCTGTTTTTCTGGTTTTTCTGGGTCGTCTGGTTGTTCCACTGGTTCTTCTTGTAAACCATCTCCATTGTGAAGTTCACCATTCTCTACATTGCCATTAACAGATGGACTTGGAGACTTTCTTGGGTTCATGGCCTGGAAAGAAATATAATAAAATATTCATTTGTTTACTACATACACCGATATTGTTCAGGATAAATTTCTAATAATTAAATTTCTATTACAATCATTACAGTTCAATGGCGTTTCATCAGTTAAGGCCAAAGCGACAGGGTTTGTTCATTTCTCGATGAATGTAAAATGATGTCGTCATGGAACTTCTTTTTAACAGCTGAGTTTACAAACTAGGGAATATTGGCTTATGAATCTACGTCATATAATATGACGTCATTTAAAATATAAAATTTTGTTCTTGGTATTCTTGAGCATTACGGGGCAATACGTTCCCAATAAAATATTTTAAGAAGTTGAACTTGTTTAATTGCAAGTAATAAAACAAAAGTATGTCCCAAATTTAATTATAAGGATTGTCTGTTATTTCTTTTAGATTCATCGGGGTATGAACAAAAAAAACATGCACAAACTTTAGTGTAAACGGCTTTGCCGATTCACAGTTTGCAGATGTTTTTTGGTGTGTTTTTTCATACCTCGATGAATCTAAAAGAAATGAGACAATCCTTAAATAAATAACAAAAATTACTTGTATGCAAGGCATTTTTCATCAGTTACATAATGTAATGACAGGCATGCAGTCATGTTTCCTATTAACATAATTTTACATGGCTGCATATGACTCTCCAATCAATTACTTCTCTCAGACCTCTATGATGTAACAACTTGCGTGCACATCATACTTGGCTATATGATGTTCTGCTATACTGTTAAGAAAATGTCATAACTTAAACTGCAATTATATTCAGGACAGCTAAAAATATTAGTGGACTGGCAACCTGGCCGAATATCACCACAATGAAAGCAGACAGCCTAGATTTCAATCCCTTAAAATTATTTCCACCTAGCACAGCAACCAAACCTCCTTGGCAAATTTCATAGTTCTTGTCAAAATGAACAAAGTACAACAGTTGAGGGTTTATATTAACAAACTATATTGAAAAGTTTTAATGCAACACATCACTTACAATAACATTTCCTCAAATAATTTCACTCACCTCCTTGAAAGACTGTAAGAGATTTGATCCTGTTACAGAAACAATGATGTCTATCTGATGTATTGCAAACAACGGTTCGTCTTGGGTTTGGTAATTAAAAAATGCAAGATTGTCTGCTATGTACAACTGTTCTTTAAGACTAATCCTTGCAGAATCATCAAAAAGGTTGAGAAGTGAGGTTAAGAGTCCACGTCTATGCTGCCTGTTGACACGGAGAACAGTGTAGAGGAATGCGTTGAGGCTCTGGCAGATGCCGTCATCAAGACACCGCATGCCACGGATAGGGCCTTTTTCCTTTTGATGAGCATGAAGCACTTCTTGCAATCTGAATGATGTCTTCAGTCCTTGCAATGCTTTCATCTAAAGATAAAATTAAATTAAAATTTAGTAGTAGTTATATTCACTCTTGTTATCCTTATCAACTTACTATTAAAACAAAATTTATGTTGTCAATTGCGAGGTTCAAATATAATTTTAAAATGAAAATATACACATATACACCCTGAAATCAATTTAAGAAAAGATCAATCTTTAATTCAACTTCCTGAAATAAACTTTTATCTTAGAAAAAGGTAATCGTTAAGCCAATTTCATAAAATAAACTCATACAAATAACATTGTTTTTGCATGCATCATTAGGCAGTATTTAGATCAACAGCAATGGAGATAATAAAACAAAAACCACTCAGCAAAAGGTCACTTACATGAGTAAACCCAGGATATTTCTTTTCTATTTCTTCAAGATGCTGGTCTGCTTTTATCCTTATTGCTGGTTCAGGATCTGAACCCATGCTGATCAAATATGGCACACACTGATAAAAATAAAGAAAATGTTACAGAATGATTAACACACCAGTACAAAATAAAAAAGGATCGGCTATTTGGGTGTCAAAGGTGTCAAATAAAATATGTACATTAAAAAAAAAAAAAAAAATGTTATAAAAAAACAGTGTACTGAGCTCTATAAATATAAGCATTAAAACATTTTTATTATAGAAACCAGATTATTAAAAAAACACACACTAATATAAGATCAGAGTAAAGATAAATGTTCTTGATATCTTCAACACAAATTATTCTATAAAACAATAATGTAAACAATAATTCCTTTATGGACGACATACAACAAATTATATAGCAAGCTGCTTACCGTTAAAAACATGGTACAAATTAGCTGGATAATTACACAAAACTAATTTGTTTAGATGTTGTTGTTTTTTTTAATAGGATAAAAGTACATCGGGTTTTTGTAGGTTTTTTGTTGTTTTTTTCAAATGGAATATTGTTCAGAGCTCAATTTATTCTTCCATAAAAGAATAAAGGGAGATATTTCTCTTTTTCATTCATATGATAATTGACAAATAGGTAAATATATGTTAATACAAACCTGTACAGGATGTACGAGTCCCTGTTTGAGAATAAGAATAATAACACTGAGAGCTGCCATTCGAACTTGAGACTGTTCATGGAAGAAGGATTCAAGGACTTGTTTCAGGTAGATTTGCATAACTGTACTGGCCATACTGAAAAACAAGAATACAATAGATATGTTTTTAATTCCCCAAAAACCCAACAACAATAAATATAATTCCAAATAACCTGTTATCAAGACAGAGTTGAGTGGTATGGGTGTGAGACAGACAGACACCATGAACACATTTTATTTATGGTTATACAGCATTCCAACGAATGGCTAAGGACAATTGGGAAACTTGCTAATACCATATGGGCTACTCTTTCTCATTAGCAGCACAGGATCTTTTATATGCACCATCCTAGACAGGACAGCACCTATCACAACCTTTGTTACATCAGTTGTGGAGCACAAGATGGAACAAGACAGCCCAACAGATCCACCAAATGGAATAAATCTGACTGAACTCATGAAACTGTTATTTGCAAACATCTCAATAAAATCATGATAAACGAGGTATCAATTAAATCAGAGATGATCCTACAGTTTATTTTTTTTATATACTGTAGTGGTTTAATGCAGCAAATTTCTAACTTTTAAAGACATTTGCAGAATATGAACAAAATACACCAGGTTAAATGTTTAATGTAAAACAACATACCCAGACTGAACATCACCCATTTCTTTCAGATCTTCTTGCTTGGCATGTTTCTTCCCTGAAATATTGTTAAAATATATCAATAATAGAAATTAAAATATTGAGTAAAATTAAGGGATAAAGACATTTTCCTGAATCATTTATTGATTACATAACTTTATTCATCAACTTTATGTCTTCAGCTTGATTTTATTATACGTTAAAGAAATTTATTTTAGGCAAAAATATATTTTATTAAAAGCTATAGTTAAATACAAATCAAGTCCATTTGAGTAATTTGTTAATTTCTTTAAAATGGTAATAGAATTTTTCTTAATCTTACAGTTAGCATCAGATTTGGACATTCTGACTTCTTCCTCCATCAAGTAACTTTGCAAGTTTTTCAAAACCTATGAAGAAAAAAAAAAAAATCAATATTTAAATATCAAAACTTAATGGTTATACCTAAGACAATATCCATTTAAATTATATTTTAGTCATGCAAACTACCAATTAATAATTAATATGTGACGTTTGCGTGACTCTCTTTTTCTTTTTGTAGTGTTTGGAGTTGTTTTTAGTTTTGTTTTTGTTCTGTAGTGTTTGTTTTATTTTGGGAGTTTTCACGGTCTTGTGGTTACAAATTTCAAATCTATAAAATCTATACACATAAAATATATTGTAACATATTCCAACATGCCATCTATGTAACTGCCACTAAATCACTAACAATATACCTGGATTCGCAGCTTGATTGGTGCATCAGGATCTCCCAAGTAGTAGTAGTACATGTCCTTCAAGGTTTTTCCCAGCATGAACTCATAATGGTGGGTTGCCAGAAAACCTGAATATTTAAATAATGTTTCATTTCATTACTTTGATAAACACATATCTAATAAATGTTTTTAAAAATGCACCTAAATAATAAAATCCTTGATGAGTTTGTATTTGTAACTAACATTTTCTTGCATACTGGACAGGTTTACCCATTCACTTCCGGTGTGAGGGATAGCACTGTCCCTTCCCTAGGGAAGGAGTAGCTAACACGAGCAGATAACGTCATTTAGTCAACAATGTGAGAACACAGTGTAAATGACGTCATTGAGATAGCCACAACAGTTTGTAGTTGTTTTCGTTTAATGTCAAAAGGTGATGTTCTTTCAGTATTTAAAAAAATGTAATTAGGTATGCAAGAAAAATAACCAACAATCTTCACTGTTCAAGACAGGGAAATCCTAACCCTCAAGATACAACCGTTTTGTCTGAAACTCGCCAAGGCTCATTTCAGACAGTACTCATGTTAGGACCTTTTTATTTACTATGAAACCTATAATATAAGGTTCTAAACATTAATTAAGTAATCTGTCTTAAGTTTTAATAAAAAAAATTATAACATTGATTTACAATACCTGAATGGCCAATGCCTGCTTGTTGACAAGGCTTCTAGAACGTTGGGAAGATGACCATGGACAGATTGAACCACAAAGTAATTACAAAATTAAAGTTAGTTTTAAGCAAGACAGCTAATTTTCACATCTATCAATCTTATGGCAATATTTAGAAAAAATTGAGAACCCCTGCTGTTGATGGATATCAAAATCACTCTTATGCTCTTTTTACAGAAATACAGCCAATAAAAATGTAAACAAACCTATTGCTGTAAGGGTTATGTTCCTCACATCTTCATCTTCATGTTGCATGAAGTAGACCAACACATCGAAAACCCTGTCTTTGACACAAACCTGAAAAATAATTATCGTATCAGACAAGCACTCTATTTAGGAAAAATAAACTTTAACATCTTATAATGCAGTATTATCTAAATTTTTGGTACCAAAGCTACACACAACACACACAACCTATATAATCAACATATTGTTTTAAAAAAAAATTAAATGAATAAAAAATCTATAAAAACTGGTTTATTCTCCTACCTTTGTTTCACCCATATCCTTGTGATCAAAGTCAAACTCCCTGCACAGAAGACCCACAGTATACATGGCACGCAAAAGCATTGGTCTCCGCGTCCTCAGTGTGGGATTGTGTGGATCTTCTGTGTGGTCAGCCATCAACTTCGTTAACACACCTGATAAATATTCATTATAAAACAGAACAATTAAACAAGTGTTTAATCCAAAGATGTTTGGCATGTCATTCTTTAAATATATTACTTAATATGTTATTGAACACACAAAAATAATTTACACTTTTGTAGGTAATATTAAAGGACTACAAAATAGGAACTATGTTCTATTCTATCAAAATTAGAAATAAATTGTTTATCTTGTTTATGCCATTAGATGAACCACATATGAATGAATTTATTACAATATCGTAGCAATAAATTTATATAAAGATGACTTACCAAAGAACTTCTGAAAGCAATCCTTGACAAGTTTGTAGTTGTGACTAACATTGTTTATAACTGCACCAAGACAACTAATACAACTCTGCAGCACCTGAAATTAAAAAATAGTGCATATTTATCAAAAGTATGTAAACAATGATATAAACCTGCATAGTAGTTAAAGTTGTTTTTATCTACTACAGTAAGTATTCTCAAGTAATAAATTAACAGAAATACTGTATAACCGGTAAGAAATTGATTTAGCTTCACAAAATGATTTTCCTGCTATCTCCCTGTATAGTTTAGGAGTATCGTTTTTAAAGGAAAGAAGGAAATGTTTTATTTAAAGGGCATGAAGCACATTCTATTTACGGTTATACTGAATTCAATATATGGTTAAAAAACATTCCGAGAAAGAGAAATAGAGGGGAAAACAATATATGGTTAAAGACCATTCAGAGAAAGAGAGATAGAGGGAAAACTACTGCTGATCTTCATATGGGCTTTTCTTTCTAATCAGCTATAAGAAATATTTTAATTTGACTATCCCAGAGAGAACAGTAGCAACCATGGATCACTGGATGGAATCAGAAATGGTTCAATGCATCCACTAGAAAGGATGAACCTCTCAATGAGAAGGCAATCCATCAGTGATCAACATACTCTTCCATCAATTTTTAACCTTCTGACTACTGAATTTTTTTTGGTGTAAAATGGTATTAGCAGGTGCACAAATACAACATTTTCGCTTATTTACTGAATAAAAATATAGGTAAAAAACATTTTTAAATGTTCATATGTGAATTGGTACAAATTATTTTAGATTTTTTTTTCATGTTTAGGTTGCATTTTATACTAGTTAAAAACAATCAAAATTGCGCAAAAAAATCTACGAAGTCAGCTTTACTTACATACATTAGAAGCTAGCTGTCCGGCAAATCATCTATTATTAATAATTCATGAACTTTTTTTACTCCAATTGTTTTCTGAAACCAACTTTGATGTTTCGTCGGCCATTTCACAACTTTCAATGTGCATAAAATCATCAAATTAGTTGATTCAATCAGCTATCAATTCTTCAAAGTGATCGTGGCGTTCCACCATTACTGTCAAATCGCATTTTTCAATCAAAATTTCTTAATAATTTTGAAAAAACAAACGAAAACAAACCATAGCAGTAAACACTCTGACCCATTTCCTGTTGCCAGTACATGTGCACTAGATGTTTCTGGGTGTAAAATTGGCGGGGGAAATTGTATTAAAGGGACACACTACGATTGGCTTTTGCCAGCTCAGCTTTTGTGACTTTGGGCAAGATATCTCGCCTGCAGTAGTCAGAAGGTTAAGACTTGCTGAAAACAAACCATATCTTACTGTAACCAACTTACCATCATCCCATGTTTGAGGATCAGCTTCATCATGTCTTCTTCCAACTGAACAAGAAAAGATTCACTGGGATGGTCCATCAATGGAACCACCACCTCCAGGATTCTGGCTATGTAGTGTAATACTAGATAGTCACTCTGAGTCTGCAAATATAACAAGTTTAATTTAATAATTAGACAACGTTATAATCATCAGAATTTTTATCAACAAAACATTGGGATAACTAATCCTAATATTTCAATGTACTTTCATAACATAATGTAGATCTGAAAGATAATAAGTATCACTTGAATAACCAATCCCATGATTATCACACAATTCTGGCAGGTGTTTCCCAACCATTCTTAACCAGTAGGTTACTTTTCCTCATGCAGTACAGCTTTTGAACTCAAGCAAACTACTGGAATATAAAAAAAAAATTATGAATATGATGATGATACTCACAGTCCATTAATTTGCCATGATTCACTTTTGTAAAATAATTAACAATGTGAGCTTACACTACATTTGATATCCAGGTATGGCTGCAATGTTGTTCCGTATTTGACCAACAGTTCAGGTTTGCTTTTGCTGAATAAATACAATGTTGAAAGACAAGACACAAGTCGATTGTTAGCTGACTTCCCCTCGGGCATTTCTGTAAAAATAAAAGGGAAAACAAAACATATTAACCAAACATAATCTGATTGTACATTGTTATACATCAGTCGACACTGATGACATTTCAACCACCAAGTTAAAAAAAATAATAAAAAAAAAAACATCACTAACATCTCAAACTATTTACTTCAAATTAATTGCATTAATGTAAGTACATTTTTATACTGGACTTCCACATAAAAAATAACACAATATTCAGTTAGCATTATACATTAATTAGAAAACCTTCAACAGATATTAAACTGACATTAAAAAAAAAAAAAATTGTATTTAACCTTCTGACTACTGTAGGCGAGATATCTCGCCCAACGTCACAAAAACCGAGTCAGAAATTGCCAATCGTAGTGTCTCCCTTTAATACGATTTTCCTGCCATTTTACACCCGGAAATGTCTAGTGTGCATGCCCAAGCAACAGGAAATAGGCCAATGTGCTTATGGCTATGGTTT
>JAUTBW010066197.1:0-10700 GCA_032361425.1 Peltospira smaragdina
CCCATGGAGGATGGGTCCCTTTTCTGAGTCTTGGTCCTCTCAAGGTTTCTTCCTCCTAAATAAGGGAGTTTTTCCTTTCCACTGTCGCCATAGGATTGCTCAGACTGGGATTGGCCTTTTTTAGATAATATACTGTTGTAAATCTGCTTTGAGACAATGCTACATTGTAAAAAGCGCTGTATAAATAAAATTTTATTGATTGATTGACAATAGTTTCACTGTTCCTGTAAATGTGATACAGTTTCTGCTAACTAACCTATCTCTCCTTTTTTCTTTCAGATCTTTGGGTTTGTCAATGCCTTTAGCCCGGTGGGAAACGACCAACAGAACCTCCTAGCGTTTTGTTTCTCTGCCCTCAACCCTGTGGTAGATCCCTGGGTCTTCATCATTTTTCGCAAGTCCATCTTCAAGCATGTGTGCGCACTTTTACGCTGTCACTTCAGCAAAGCGGCAGTGAAAAACACGGCTCGCAATGACTTCTCGTTTCGCTTAGGGAGCGTCGTAGCTCCAGAATCCTCTGCTCTTCAAAGTAAGATTTACTGCGGCCTCCCTAAGTAAGAGCACAGCTAACCTGGATCTGCGAGATGCTTAACTCTGTACGAGCAAAGACTTGTTTGCAGCACGGAGGACATTAAATTAATGGCCAGTGCTGTACAGAACTATAGGTGTTCGCTCAAGTCCTGGACACAAAATGTCCAGTGTAAATATAGGAATAATCCCCTCAGCATGTGAAGTTTAAGCTTATCATAACTTTGAAATATCCACGTAGAACTACTGGGCTCTACAGTGTAGAAGAACCAAATATCATGTGTAAGAATGTACCATATATAGAGCTTGTGCAGAAAGAGAGCAATGTATTATTAGTAGTAAATGTGAAAGGCTGATTATATAAAACTGAGCAGGAAATTCAGTTTTTAACGGGTAAGTTGTTTTAATAATATCTCTTGACTTTTGATAGACAGGAGGAAGCAAGGTAGTAAAACATTAGTATGTTCTGAATGTTGTACTACCTGGAAGCAGCAAGCATTACAACTGTAAGTACATCATAATGAAACCTTGCAAATGGGTCAAAGACAAAAGCGTGACATGTTTGTGCCTGAAGTCTTGTCTGAAGTTATGCCACAGGGATTCACTGTATTGCACTTTTGTTGTGGCATTTTAACGAACTATACTACTGTATTAACTGTACTATTTAACTATACAACTTTTTATTATTTGAGTCTAGACTAAAGACTATTTAATTAAATTTTCTACTTCAAAAATATGTTTTTCCCTTAAAAAAATAAATACATATATACAATATATACTTTACAGTATACTTTATATACTTTACAGTATAAATGAACTAGTATATATATATATAAAAAACCTTTGTAATTAATTAATCGAAATTAATCACATTTTAATCACATTTCAGTATTTAACATGAGAAATATTATTCATCTTACTTATGTTTATATCAATAAACATAAGCTTAAACTTGCTTAAACATAAGCTTAAACAAAATCTTGTTTATTTTCCCACCAGTCTACTACACAGACCAATAGGTGAGTGCAGAAAACACAGAGCAAGCTGTCAGGAATCCCCATTCCGTCTCTCTCTCTCTCCCTCGTTCGCTCAGCCCCTCCTTCTAATCACCGCCTCTCTCCACTCCAGGTGCGGCTTGTTTCTTCCGGGTCTGAGTCTCTCACTATTTAAGCTCTGTCTTTTCCCTGTACGGGTGCGAAGTATTGATTGTTTGCCATCATACCGAGCGTTTATCCCAGTGATACTTTCCTTGTTCCAGCTTTTTGACTTATATCAGTGTTCTCCGTATTTTCTCCGTCGGGTGAGTGTTTGAGCGTGTTTATTCTTGAGTGTGATTTAGCGATAGTCTGTGTGTTCCTCTTGTTGCTCCAGCTCACCCTCTCCCCCTCCTTTCCCCGCTCCGTTAGCTTTAGCCCTTTGTGTGTGCATGCGTGAGCCGTCCGCGTCCATTTATTGTCGCTCTAGTGTTTTGCTTTGTTCTCTCCCTGCATTTCACACTCCTCCTCCCGTCCCTGATTCGTAACCCTTTTTCTAGCTGCCCATACTAACCATCCTGCTATCTCCCTCCCCCTCTCTCCTTCCTCGCTCGTTTCCGTCCGTGCCCCGTACAGTTCACCAACTATCCCTTCTCTCGTTCCTCCTTATCCTGTTCCTTTTTTCCCTGGCTGTTCCCGTTCCAGTTTTCCTTTCCCGTTTGCATTCCCGTTGGTCCCTATATTGTTTTTGCTCGTGGTGTGCTCTGCTTCTCTGTCCACCCAGGTCCCAGTCTCCATCCTGGTCACAGCTTCCGCCCGTTCCCTACCGACTCTGACCTCCAGCTTCTCATACACACACACACACACACCCCCTGCCTCCGCGTTCATTTGTTCAATAAACCTCCCATTGTTCTGCATCCTCGTCTCCGTTACGCTCTCTCAACCGCTCGTGACACAAGCAGTTTTCAGAACACAAATTCTGACCAAAAAAGTACTCATTGACTTCAACTGCCCCATTATAAATAAAACATGGCTTTTTTTAACTACCTGGCACAAATACCAGTTCTAACAAGACCTCTTAAACTCAGTGCAGTACCGAGGTACCATAACATGGAGAGCAGCAGTCACCCAACACACACAGACTTCCACACAGACGGTAGGGTGCGTTCATTCATTCCACAAAAACTTTAAAATCCCACCCCTTATATATATATAAAGTGGTTTATTGGCTGTTACTGTTCCAAGAAGACCATTCCTGATCAAGCTTATTTGGACTGGATAAGGGTCAATTTGGAATCCCAGGGAAGCCACCCGATGCTGCTACGGCTCAAGTGTAAGGGGAGTCTCTGCCGCTGTAGCATACAGAACTGTTTTATCTCATATTGCATCTAATCTAATGGTATGTGCATGCATGTGACTCTTTTAATATATCATTTCATTTCATTTTACTGGTCTGTCGTTTAATTGGTATTAGTAGTCTGGAAACAATCACCTGCAACGGTTAGTATTGTAGTTTCAATCATCTGAACCTTGTGGCTAGAATTTGTTTAAAGTTAAAAAAAAATATATTGTTTTACTCTGGCACTTTTAGTTATGTTTCTAAAGTCACGTTTTTCTCTGTTTAAAACGCTTAAATAGCTTTCTACAATGTGCTTATTATATGTGAGGGACTCTAGAAAAAGCACCAGGCAGGCAGGCATCGAGCCATGGCCAATGAAAAAATCAATGCCCTTTTAAAAGTGAGACCTCCAGAATTTTGTTTTCCAAAAATCTCACTTTTGAAAAAACACTGATACTGTTTAACATCAACCGTCCACAGTTCAACACCTGCCCCGGCAAGAAGTGCCTGATATATTAAACTGAAAGTTAGGAGTCCCCTCCATTCATTTAACGAATAAAAAATACATTTAAATAAAAATAAATAGATTGATGTTCCAACTAAAAGGTTGTTTATGAGAATTATTCATTCCAAAGAATATTAATAAAAAGCACAGAAAATTGAAAAAAATTGAAAACCGCCCCTCAAAATTCGCCTTCGGTGTCCTTTATCTAAATAAAGTACAGTTATGCATTCTGAATTAATGAATGTGAATATGAATTGTCCAAACATGGTATGTAAATCTCAGAAGATTAAAATGTCATAATTTGGTTCATTATCATCCGATTTTAAAAATTAGTTCAGTTTTGTAAAGCATTAAGTCTTTTTTTTTGGTTAGAAGAGGCAGTTTTTGCCATAGCGTTTCACATATATGCTATGTACTTAACTTTTTCATAAACGATTAGGCACATGAATGAGAAATATGCAAAACAAATCTAATAATAAAAAAATACAATTTTGAACAATAGGCTACCAACATTTTATTTAAATGATTAAGTTTTTATAAGGATCAGGTCATTTGGTTAACACAGCAGTCTATTCTGCTAGCCCACCTCAGCAGTGATCTGGGTTTGAATCCATTAAAAGTTTGTGTTAAATGATGTTTGTTTAAATAGTCATTAAAATGACATTAATACTTTTCTGATGACATATTATGATCAATACCAACTATTTCTTCAGCATTTTCACACATCTCTTGTCTTAACCGGACACGATATGACGCTACATGTTTTTGACCCATTTGCAGACAAGAGAAATAGATGAGAAAGGTTATTTCTCTCGTATAAGTTATTTAAAATGTTGCCTGTTGTAAATCACTTAATATATATTTAAGTAGTTCTGTATATTTGCACTTCCCCACCTTGGCAGTGAAGGTAGGTACGACGTTTATGCCGGGTTTATTTCACAGCCGACCTTGAACTGCAAATAAATGATATGGTCAGTGGAAAGAGGAACTCTACAAACATGCGTTGTTAGACATAGCTACATTAACTAGAAACAGTGAAATGAGGAAATAATGCTTGTAATGCTTGCCTTCCCTGTAAGGCAAACACGCAGGTATAAAGCACTAGACAATAGAGGGCTTGTTTAATATTGTCTGATCTTATTCTGTGAACACTTACGGTAGTTTCAACATAACTAGTTATTTCAGTGGTCATGTCATCCATTAGTACAGATAATACATTTAAATAGGAGACTGACAGCATAGACCAAAATTTGCACTTTCCATTAGCAGGTGATTTGGACTCGGTGGCTCAGTATTTGTGCCAAATGAAGACGAATTATCGTTGTCACGATGTGCTATCAGATCATGATGTTTAAAGACTACTCTTGTTTGTGTCTTGTATCTTTTATGTCCTCGTTTGATTTTCATGGCTCGTACACATTAGGTATGCCTCTTGAACGTAAGCCAATCACGTGACATAAACTCAGTGCATTTAGGTTTGTAGACGTGGTCAAGTCGACCTCCTACGTTTCAAACTGAGCATCTGTATGGGGAAGAAAGGTATTTTGAGTGACGCTGAACATGCCGTGGTTGTTGGTGCTGGACGGGTCAGAGTATTTCTGAAACAGCTGGGGTTTTCACGCACACCCATCTGTAGTGATTAACATAGGATGCTCAGAAAAAGAGATAATATTCAGTGGCAGTTCTCAGGGTGAAAATACCTTGTTGATGCCAGTGGTTCAGGTGCTACTGCTGGTGTAATGGTGTAGGGAATATTTTCTTGGCACACATTAAGGCCCTCAATACAAATTCTGCATCACCACAGTCTACCGGAGTATTGTTGCTGACCTTGTCCAACACCTTCATGATGACATCGCGTCACCGTCTATGCACCAAGTCACAAAGCTCAGATCGTCTCAGACTGATTTCCTGACCATAACAATGAGTTCACTGTACTCAAATGGCCCCCACTGTCACCAGATATCGATCCAAATAGAGCATGTTTGGGATGCAATGAAACAAGAGATTCACATCATAGCTGTGCAGCCGACAACTCTGCAGCAACTCCATGTTGCTATCATGTCAACATGGACCGAAATCTCTGGGGAATCTATGCCACAAAGATTTAAGGCAGTTCTGAAGGCAAAAACATGTTCAACCTTGTACTAGCAAGATGTACTCAATTAACTGAGTGAGTGTCTAATTCGTCTTCAGTCTCTACAGCTGTAAGAATAGTTTGTGTTGGGAATGCCGTGAATTTCTGCATTAATGAATCATAAACTGTGGTCTGATTTCTGTCCAAGTTATAATAATAAAAACATGTTCCACATAAACGAATAACATGCTTCTACTTTGGTACAACATCATCTGGCGGCATTAATGTTTCCAGTAAGTGTGTTTCCTGGAAATGTTTCCTGTTTAGTGTGGTCAGATTTTCAGAAAAGTGAAGAGGAATTTTAGACCATTGAATCTGGTGCTTTGAGATGAAGTCTTGTTCTATTATTAACATACAGCTTGAACATTCGACTAAAATATCCTGATACTGGTCATCATATATACTGAATTTAAATTGTACTCCTTAAAGTAGCCCTGAACCACGATACTATTATAAGACAAGCGCAGGTACAATTATTTTATTACTTGACATCCCATTGTGAGAAAGTAAAAATCTTTGGCAGCTGAAAAATGCAACAACAAAAATGCTTCGAGCATGGATCTACAAAAACTAGAATGCATTGATAGGTTTAACCTTTAGAGATTTGTGCTAAGTGAAAGAGGTAATGAGGTGCTGGAATGTGAGCATCTGCGTAATAGAACAGACAAATAAGCAGGAGCAGGAATCCTTTTACTCACCTTATTTGGCCGATGCTTTATTGGAACACTTTTGTTAACACAACGTCCCAATGTTTGTATACACATTCAGCCACTGACACTGACATTCGATCTATGACAGGTTGTATACAGTCTCCTCAAACTTTTAAAGGCATTCAAATAATGACATCCAAAATATTGAATGTAGTATGGGGTTTGCCTTCTGATGTTAGAATATAAGCCCTGGTTCATTCCAACGCATTTTCAAGGTGGGAACTGAGGTCAATCTTCTGGGGATGTTCTCAATCAACCCTGTATGGACTTTGTTTAAGGACAGCAGGGCAAAATGTTGATGAACTGACCAGAAACCTATACATATGTTATTTTGAGCGTCACTTCAGTGTCAGTATAACCCATTTTACTGACACTGTTTGAGTATGGTGAATCTACAACTTAATACTTTATAATATACTTGTGTTACAAGTGAGCGTTGCTGAAATAGCAGAGCTTGAAAATTAGAAGTGGTGTCCACAAACATTTGTCTATATCGCCATTAACATTCGGAAGAAACCATTTTAGTTACACTCAAATCTCCATTCCTGTACGCTATTATGTGTTGTACCAGCACTTTCCTGTGAAATACAGCATCACCTGTAGGACTAATGCATTGTTGTGTTTGAATTAGCTTATTAGCTAGCTCAGTGCTGTATATAGTAGTGTAGGCTTTGTGTGAACATGTGATCTTCTGGAGTATGTGTGCAATGCCGTATAAGCATTACCATCTTGACTTTTTGTTTTATATATCCATATATAAAGTTATATTTTGTCCCAGAAAAAATAAATAAAATATTTCTTACATATGGTATATTCCTGCATTTTTATGAACCAGTCGTTCTTATCCCGTTTATTCATTCGAAACATGTTAGTTTGTTCCAGCAGAGAGTGTGTTAACTTCTGACTGTACTTTCTTCTTCTTTCTATTTAAGGCATGCAAAATGATTCTACATTGCTAGAAAGACCCTCGTTTGTTCATTCATTCATTCATTCATTCATTCTCCTCCGCTTAATCCACACAGGGTCGCGGGCCAGCCGGTGCCCACCCAACAACTCTGGGCACAGGGGCAGGAACAACCCGAGACTGGGTGCCAATCCTTCGTAGGGCACACACACAGAGTTATGCACACAGTCACACTCTATGGGATACTTTAGAGACACCAGTTAACCTAAGACACGTCTTTGCACTGTGGGAGGAAACCGGAGTACTTAGAGTAAACCTACGCAGACACGAGGAGGACATGCAGACTCCACAAAAAAAATACCCAGGCCCGGGACCTTCTTGCTGTGAAGCAGCGGTGCTACCCACAGAGCCACCCACCCTTTGTTTTGGTATTTATTAACTAAAGTAGCTAAACCCTGTTCTGGACAAACAAGAACGGAGTTGCAAGCCCGGTTTTCTTGTCCAGCATCAGTGTCTGACCTCACAAATGGACGGATCAGACATAAATCTTGTAGAAGGCCTTCCCAGAAGATGGAAAGCAGTTATACTGTAGCTGTAAAGGGGGAGCAACTCAATGTTAATGACTATGATTTTTGAATGGGATGTCAAATAGCTTGTATAGGTGTAATGTGTAGATGTCCAGATACTTCTGTTCATCTAATGTATGTTTATGGATTCCATATGAACTGCTTTGAGTGGCCCAGACATTTTCCATCATCTATTTCATAATCGATGTCTGGCTCAGACATGGGTCCTGTTTGTCAAAGTGTTGATGGAACAGGGAGCAGGGTCACGCTTCATAAGCCCATTAAATTAATAAAAGCCATGTGCTAGCGTCTTTCAGCATGTTTATCTGTCAGGAAGCATGAAGCACCTTGGTTTGTGGTTCCATCAGCTCAACACATGCTGAAAGAACGCAGACGGATTTGATTCCTTTAGCAAGGTGGTGTGCAGGTCATCGAGCACTTAGCTCACACACGTAAAATAAATTGACTCCAGACAAAAGAATGCACTGTAAACAGGAAGTCAGTTACGCCTTTGACAATCGGAATTTTATACAGTGACATGGCAGAAGGTGGTATGTGTAAATTATTGGCAAACTTTACAGTTTATTTTGGATTTATTTTGAAAATATATGTGCACAGTTACTTATAATTAAACTAGCCCAGTCAAGGGGCTGCACTGCATTTGTCTGAGAACTACACCGATTCCGGTTAATCCCCACATTGGGAAGCAATCGTTTTGGTCCTAATAACCGTCTGGTCTGATTAAATGAACATGCCCTATGTTACAAGACGGGACGTGCTATAATTTTTCTAACATATTAAAGGTTTATTAAAACTTTATTGTGTGATTTACACGTACACAACAAGAACTCCTGTTGCTTACCAACTTTGTTCATTGAAAAATAAAGTTTTTCCTCATCTGGCCTTCCCTGGCTCAGACACCCTTACCCATCCCACCTCACTCCAGTTCAAAAACCACACTACATTTTAATTCCAGGATTATAAAAAAAAAACAAAAAAAACAAATGTATGTGTACTGCTCTCAAAAATTAGGGGGGAGTTTTAGTTGAATCACCCCTAATCGTATTTGTATTCGTCAAGTAAAGTTTTGTGTTCTTATGTATTACACTAATGGATTGATATTACAAGTAGGAGTTTATAGGTAGTGTTGCCTATTGTGTACATGATTTATGTTGTTTAATGTGTACTGTTGTTTGTCTTTGATGTCGTATATATAATATTTTAAAAATCTGTAACTTGATGAATATCTTGTTTTTCAGAAGTTGCTGGTACAGTTGGGGGTTGGACAGTATAATGTTATTTTGGGCTACCGCGGTCTTAAAAATGACGCATTTAAAAAATGTGACGCGCCAAATTTCTGCTTCGTGTGATGGATTTACTTAAAGCACCTACGCAGCAGTTCAAAAATGACGTACGCACTGTTAATGACACACGATGGTCTCTAGATGGCGCCAAATAGATTGGTTACAAGACCGCCCTGTGTTTGTCCAGTGTGTTGTTCTTTTCCAATATACTGTAGATAGTGCAGTGAGGCTGTTAGATTAGGACGCTGTCTCCCCCATTTTTAAGCATTATTTACATTTCTGTCACATAGTAAATGTCTTATCCATTTTATCCATATTTAGCCATATTTCTTACTCTCCAAGCAATTGTGGGTTAAGGGTTCAAGGACCCCACAGTGGCGAATTGGCAGAGGTTATCCTTATCTACATAAGATACATATGAAATTATGTTTTAGGTCGTGTTTACGCAGAAAGTTCTAAAGGTTCACAAACTTTCAAGCAAATGTTATATATGGGAATATGGTATATTTCGTTCATATATTAATCCCAATAAGTTACTCTTAAGGAGTGCCAACTATTCTGACAGCAAAATGACTTTACAGACCTTCCAGACATTACGTCTAGATCATTTCCTGTAAACGTCCTACTATACTTCTCACAAAAAAGTAAAAAATTCAAATGAAATCAAATTTCCCCAGTAAATTATCCCCTAAAATTTTTGGGAGCAGTATATTTTGATATTTTGCCTCGATTCATAAAGGGTATCTGTGTCCTCCAACGTAATGTAAATAACCAAACACCGCCCTCTGGTGTGTAAATCTGAAATCGTGAGGAAACGTTTTAAAAATGATCCTAAATACATGGCTCACAAAAATGTAAATACAGTCGAATCTGGTTAATGGGATCACATCGGAACGCGATCGTTTTGGTCCTAATAACCGGCTGGTCCGATTAAACGAGCATGCCCTATGTTACAAGACGGGACGTGCTATAATTTATGTAACATATTAAATGTTTATTAAACCTTTATTGTGGGATTTACACGCATAGCGAACGTACAAACATATCTCTTACCACAGATCCACAGAAACTGTACAATGATATTTTCAATCAATTACACTAGCCCACCACCAAAAGGCCCTGGGTTCGAGTCAGGAAACACATTCGGACAAAACTGGTTGTGTCTGAGGGTCGAAAGGCCATTGAGGTGATCATTCCCCAAAACTGCAACAGCAGCCCCTACCTCAGGTCGTGTCACAAGGTTGTTAGGTGCAAGAACACCCCACCAATCTTTATGTCCAAATAAACTTTGTGATATAGCTACTTAATGTAAGTTTTATTACTGTTTGTTAATACAACTGACAACTGATACAGCAGAGCTGCTGTTCTCCAGTTACAGACTTTAGCGCATCTGTTTCTCTATATACTTTGTACGTCCCCTTTCCTCTGTTCTCTAATGGTCATAACCCCCACAGATCAGGTCCTATATTATCATTCATAGTGCTGCACTGACACCGATGTGCTTGTGGTGCGCTAGAGTGTGTTGTGCTTCATAAGTGGATCAGACGCAGCAGTGCTGCTGGATTTGTTTTTCCAGTGTTCACTCACTGTGCACTATTAAACACATCTACCATATCGGCCCGCCTTGTAGATGTAAAGTCAGAGAGAGAAGCTCATCTGTTGCTGCACAGTTTGTTAGCCATGATCCAACCCTTCATCAAAGTTCAAAGGATGCTGCTTACAGGACGCTGATGGCT
>JAUTBW010066419.1:0-10694 GCA_032361425.1 Peltospira smaragdina
TCTCTCTCTCTCTCTCTCTCTCTCTCTCTCTCTCCCTCTCTCTCTCTCTCTCTCTCTCTCTCTGTGTTCTAGGACAGTGATCTCAAACAGAAGATGATCATGAGATGAAATATATGAATATTGTTGAGTGTATCATACACTAAAACATCTCTCTCTTTCTGTGTTCTAGGACAATGATCTCAAACAGAAGATTGACCATGAGATGAAGATGCGGGAGGGCACGGCCAAGCTGCTGGCGGCCTCGCGACATCCCCCCCAGCTCCTTGAGGCAGCCAAAAACCTGTTGACGTCCAACACGCGCATCTATGCGTACATGCAGGAGCTGCAGAAGCGCAAGACCGACGAGGTCATGGGCAAACACCTGTATGTATTGATCACAAGCTTTTGTTTATTAATTAATACTTTTGTTACTTTGTTATTTTCAGAGGGACAACCAGATAGCCTAGTGGTTAGCATGCCTCCCTGACGCACAGTTGATTTGAGATCAATTCCTGTCAGTGAACCACTAGGATTTTTATAATTAAAAAAATTCTGCCGCCAATATAACCGTTAATAAAATGTGTTGAGTGCATCTTACATAAATAAATAAATAAATACTGTAATTTTCAATGACTTCATGAAATCATAGTTTCATATATATGTATATACACCTTTCTTGCCCACTAAACAGGCATACATATTGATCATATTCATAGATTAGTGGAGATGGACCTGTACATTCTGCTCACAGTTGTAGCTCAATGGTGGAAACTTTTTCTTGTCCACTGTATAGGGTTGTCCATATTTTGCACAGTGCAATTCTGTCTTACTTGAGGGATGGATAAACCTTTTTTTTTTTACCCGTTTTGTGCTTCGGCTACCTAAAGCATGTTTGAAACGCTGTAAATGAAAATGTAGTAGCCCAAATGTTTATTCTCACATGCTTTTCTTATGAATTTTGAACCTTGACTAACACAGTGTTGTCCATTTCAGGTCTCTCGAAGGCAATCAGCTGCCGTGTACAGCGCGGGTCAGTGTGTCAGGTAAGTCACGGCAGTGATCACTTTATACACAGTAGTTGATTTATCAACAGACATTTTGCTTGTACACAGAAGACAAAATTAGCCAGCTTGCTTAAAAGTGCTTAGTTGTTATTAAGACGATATTTGTAGTACACCAAACAAATATAATTTAGCATGAGTGGCTGTTGAAAACAGGGAAATCCTAACCCGAGAGAGAGATACAACTGTCTGTCTGAAACTAGCCTTGAATGACATTCCCATGATTAAAGCCTGTACTCATGTTTGCTTGAGATTGGCACTAAATTAGTGAATGCTAACATCCCAGTCAGCCGTTATCGTTGCTTTGAAAACTGCATGTATCTCCTGTAAGTTTTATTTGAAAACCTTTTGAACTTTATATACTATAAAGAGATGCACTCTAAAAATGTAAATATATTGATAGTGAATTTTGTTTTTAAAATTGACAACAAATATGGGAAACAAAAATTTTGTTCCATCATTTTGCTGATACACTACCAATCACAATCATTAAATGAAAGCATAGGGATTAACACCTAACAAATATTATTTTTTATATTTGTAGATCTTCGAATACCGCTGATGTGGAAGGACAGCGATCACTTTAAAAATAAAGGAGGTATGTGTAATTTAAGTTCAGACTTTAACCTCATAAATGAACGCTTTATATTGACATAGATATATGTTTATATGTAAAAATGTCACACCAGTTAGTGAATAATAGGAATTCTAGAATGTAGTGGTCCAGTGTCTCGGGCCAGTGATTTTTAGACTTACAACATTTACAGATAATTTTAATCATAGTAATACTTAGAGTTATAAGGGTTTTATTTAAAGACATACTCATCACATTTTGGTTTTATAGCGTCAGAGTAATATTTAGATAAAGTCTAGAACCCTGGAATAAGTCCACAGTGTCTAATGCATGATTGAAGATTGATATACATCTTAGACACAAAATTGTTTCTAACAAGTACCATAATTTCAAGCATTGTTTTTTCTCTTGTAGATTACAGACGATATGCTGTATTTTGCCTGCTGAAAATTGGAACAGAGATTTTCGACACATCAATGATCAGCAACGTAGATAGAAGCATGACTGATATTACCTTTGATGATGTTATTGTGTTGTGAGTTCACATTGTATCACTGTTAGGTGCTGTCTGACATCATATAAGTGTAAATACAACATGTTCAGTGCATCATTAACTAAAACATTTATATTTTAACTGTTTCAAGTAACATCGATCCCTTTTAATGCGCCATGAGGGATTCAAAAAATTAAATAAAGTTTTTCAATAACTATTAATAAATGTGTTGAGTGCATCATTAAATAAAAAATATATTGTTGTTGTCATTATTATTATAATTATTTTTATTATTATTATTGTTGTTGTTGTTAATTATTATTATTATTATTTCAAATAATGATGTATGATATTACCTTGAATAATGAATTTAAATTTGTGCTTGACTTTCAGCAATAATATTGGCCATGACTTTGAGTGTAAAGTTGAAATTTACTGCCACAAACTCCACGAAGATCTCTCTATTGCCAACACTCCCAAGAAACTGCGTAAAAAGATTAACGACTTGTCAGGATCTGTTGGCAGGAGTGTTGGGAAGAGGTTATCAGGCTTGGTATGCGGTTCATCTTAACTTCACAGGGAGGTCAATCTAGTGGCACTATTTTAAAATAGTTGTCAAATATTTTTGGGTATTTTGTTTTTAATGCATTGACTGCCATTAAATAAAAGTGCAGTTTAACACATTTGTCACGCCTTAAATGCACTGAGTCACATATAAAGAATGTTTTTAAAATATAAAACATCCATACTATTTTTTATGAAGAAATGTGATACCTTTGTTTATTGTTTTATTACCTGTATTTATTTATTCTCTGATATTTCTTTCTTAGAATGATGCAGATGTCATTGGAAATATGGTTCTGTAAGTATTATTTCGGTTTTAAAATTAATTTTCAGCATTATTTTGCACAGCTAGACAATTAAGTGTTGATTATTGTTATTTACTCATTGTTTACACATTATCGTGGTTTGCTACCACTGGCATATATAAGTTTGTTGGTATCTGTTAGTAGTTACAGAGATTGGTTGTGTTTTTGTGGGTTTTTTAATTGTTAACTCTTGTCAAGTTACACTTTAGTGGTGTAGAGGTTTACTATAAATGTCTTCAAGAGTGTTCTTGAACAGCGGTCGAAATACATTTTAAAAGTACGGTGGCCCAAATGTTTATATATGTTTTTAATTTGTATTGGGCTCAACTTGTGTTAGGTCACCCAGACTTTTAAAAATTGTTGTTTTAAGTAACTCCATCAAAAATAGAAGATAACAGATTCAAGCTGTTTGATATTTTAGAATGTGATTTTTCTTACACAGGGGTCCCAAGTTTGACCTGGTGGCGAGGGGCTCACTTCAGCTCTCCGATGTGGATGAGTCTGTGCGAACATTTGATGTGGAGCTTGAGAAGAATGCAGGTACAGAGAGAGGGAGGGAGAGAGAGAGAGAGAAAGAGAGAGAGAGAGAGTGGGGGGGGCAGGGAACACAGAGAGGGAGAGAGCAAGAGAATTAGAGAGGGAGAGAGATAAAGAGAATTAGAGAGTGGGAGAGAGAAAGAAGTGTAAGGGGAACAGAGAGAGGGCGGGAGAAAGATAATTAGAGATAAGAGAGAGGTAGAGAGAGAAAGAGGGACAAGAAAGAATGAGAAAGAGACACAGAGATAGAGACAAAGATATTGATGATGTTTTCTAACTTAACTTCTATATCAATTACCTTTTTTAATGTGACCTAGTCTCTTTTGCTTGATGTTTTCTAACATTACTATATCTATATTGCTCGATGATGTTTTCTGACATTGCTATGTCTGTATTGTTTCATGTTTTCTAACATGACTACATCTATATTTGTTGATGACATTTTCTAACATGACTACATCTATATTTCTTGATGATATTTTCTAACATGACTACATCTATATTTCTTGATGACGTTTTCTGACATGTCTACATCTATATTGCTTGATGACGTTTTCTGACATGTCTACATCTATATTGCTTGATGACGTTTTCTGACATTACTACATCTATATTGCTTGATGATGTTTTCTGACATTACTACATCTATATTGCTTGATGACGTTTTCTGACATTACTACATCTATATTGCTTGATGACGTTTTCTAACATTATTACACCTATATTGCTTGATGATGTTTTCTAACATTACTACATCTATATTGCTTGATGATGTTTTCTAACATTACTACCTTTATTTTGCTTGATGTTTCTTAATGTGACCTTACCTCTCTATCGTTTGGTGACCATATTTCTCTGTATTGTGCCATGATATTTTGTCCATGTTGTTTTGTTTAGATGGTGTTGTCCATGAACTGCCTCTGTTTGGTCACTACTGTTGTCGGCTAGCCGCTGTCCCTCAGTGCCTTGTGGAAACCGCTGTCACAGGATACCTTAACATTCAGGTCAGTCAGTCACACGATACCTTAACATTCAGGTCAGTCAGTCACAGGATACCTTAACATTCAGGTCAGTCAGTCACAAGATACCTTAACATTCAGGTCAGTCAGTCACAGGATACCTTAACATTCAGGTCAGTCAGTCACAGGATACCTTAACATTCAGGTCAGTCAGTCACAGGATACCGTAACAGGTCAGTCAGTTACAGGATACCTTAACATTCAGATCAGTCAAGTCACAGGATACCTTAAGTTCAAGTCACTCAGTCACAGGATACCTTAACAGGTTAGTCAGTCACAGGATATCTTAACATTCAGGTCAGTCAGTCACACAGTTATTTTGGACAGTCAGTCACACGATACCTTAACATTCAGGTCAGTCAGTCATAGGATACCGTAACATTCAGTTCATTTAGTCAGAGGATACCTTAACATTCAGTTCAGTTAGTCACAGGATACTTTAACATTCAGGTCAGTCAGTCACAAGATACCTTGACATTCAGGTCAGTCAGTCACAAGATACCTTAACATTCAGGTCAGTCAGTCACAAGATACCTTAACATTCAGGTTAGTCAGTCACAGGATACCTTGACATTTAGGTCAGTCAGTCACAAGATACCTTAACATTCAGGTGAGTCAGTCACATGATACCTTGACATTTAGGTCAGTCAGTCACAAGATACCTTGACATTTAGGTCAGTCAGTCACAAGATACTTTGACATTCAGGTCAGTCAGTCACATGATACCTTGACATTTAGGTCAGTCATTTGCAAGATACCTTGACATTCAGGATGCCAATATAACTGATGAGTTTGTCGTTAAGTAAAAAATATATTATTGTTTTGCGTGTTTGTTTAGGAGGACGGGGACCTGTCCAAGTGGAGGCGTTACTGGTGTGTGCTCAAGAACCTGCACCTGGCCTGTTGGTCGTCGCCCTCGGACGTTGAGGTGGCTGCCCCCCTCCTCACAGTGTCCATCACAAAGGTAAATAGAATGGTAAAAGGCTATCAGAAAATGAATTTGACTAAAGAATTTATGATCAAATTGCTAATGGTATTTACAGTCCAGCTGAAACCCTGCTTAACTATATGCCTGATAACATATAGCAATAAGTATGTGTTAAGTGAGTCTATTAAATAAATAGTGTCTGTCGTTCTCTCTCTCGCTCTCTTTGTCTCGCTCTCTGTGTCTCTTTCTCTCTGTCTCTTGTTTTGTTGGCTAGAACATTCTGATTGAAGCATCTGAATAGCCTAGTGGTGAAAGTGCCTGCCTAATACACAGATAATCTGAAATCAATCCTTGTCAGTGAATGTATGGACTTTTTATAGTTAAAATTTGTCCAACATCGAAATAAAAATGTTTTGAATGAATCATGAAATAAAAATTTCTTATTTACTTATTTACCAGAACACTCAGATAAGTGATGCTGACCCAGCCACGTGTAGCCGGCCCCATACATTCCACATCAAGACTGTGTCCCTGACAGGCGTGCTTGAGCACACGCTGGCAGCCGACACACAGGAGGACTTCAACCGGTGGTGGGATGGCTTCCAGCAGCATCTCCTTGACCAAGGTGAGTGGGCAACGGTCACATTGCATTTCCGTACACTCAGTCCAGCTGATGCTCCACAACTGCCCATGTTCTTATAATTATTAAAATCTAGACTTTCAATAATCAAAGTCCAGACTTTAACATCATGGCAATGCCATTTAAATAGCGTTATATTAAAGTCTGAACTTTATTAAAGTCTAGACTTTGTTTTCTAAGCACAATGTGTAGCAGCAATGGGTTTCCCTCATCACTGTTATAATGGTTCTAGACCATGTGTGCTATCCTGTCTGGGTTGGTGCATACAAATGATCCGTTGCTGCTAATTGGAAAGAGTATCCCATGTTTCAGAGGGTTTCTTTCTCACTATCATAATAATCCTCAGCGATAACACTGACACCAAATAACCACAGATAAAAATATGTTGTGTATGTCTATAAAACATTTCTACAAGGGTGTCTTGGCAGCCTAGTTATGACAGCCACCACCTGACACACAGTGTCTTAGAGATCAATTAGTCATTCTCTAATTAAAATAAATGTTTTCCATCACCAGTAATAAAAAATGTGTTGAGTATGTTGTTGAATAAAAATTATAGTTGAGTATGTTGTTGAATAATAAAAATTATAGTATGCTGTTAAATAAAAATTATTTCTCTTTCTCTCTCTGTCTCTGTCTCTCTCTCTCTGTCTCTGTCTCTCTCTCTCTCTCTCTCTCTCTCTCTCTCCACCCAGTAGTCAAACTCTTTTATTTTGTGCTAGTGTCATTAAACATTCTGTGTCTCTTTCTGGTAAATTGGTATACTACTTGTAGAATTTAGTATATCTAAGACTCGGTGTGTTTGTTTTCTCCTGTATTACTATTAGTACTTTAGTACATTTCTGAAGCAAGCTATCTCTATTTGTTCTGCAGCTCTCTGGAAACATGCCTGTGATTTCATAATGGACGTTCCACAGACGTCTGTACGAAAGAACCCAGCCATCCTGAGAAAGAGCTCCCTCTACGACGACACTCCCTTGATAGGTAGGTCATTGGATTTGAACATCCCGTACAGTACTTCCCACACAATGGCGCCCCAATAGCCAGTCACTAGGCATATTTGTAATGTACTGAATGTGTTGTTAAATAAAACATCTAGCCGTATCGCAAAACTGTAAACGTGTTGAATGTTTTGTTAAATAAATATTTACCTATATCACAAAACTAAATGTTAAACAAAACATCTAGCTGTATCGCAAAATTGTAAATGTGTTGAATGTTTTGTTAAATAAATATTTACCTATATCACAAAACTAAATGTTAAATAAAACATCTAGCTGTATCGCAAAACTGTAAATGTGTTGAATGTTTTGTTAAATAAATATTTACCAATATCACAAAACTAAATGTTAAACAAAACATCTATCTTTATCACAGAGCTATACATGTATTGAGTGTGTTGTTAAATAAAACATCTACCACAAAAATGTACATTTTGAGTGTGTTGTTAAATAAAACATCTACCACAAAAATGTACGTTTTGAGTGTGTTGTTAAATAAACCATCTGTATCTGTTGTATAATGTTAAGTTTGTTGAGTATTTTGTTAAATAAAACATCTGTATCTGTTGTATAATGGTAAGTTTGTTGAGTGTTGTTAAATAAAACATCTGTATCTGTTGTTTAATGGTAAGTTTGTTGAGTATGTTGTTAAATAAAACATCTGTATCTGTTGTTTAATGGTAAGTTTGTTGAGTGTGTTGTTAAATAAAACATCTGTATCTGTTGTTTAATGGTAAGTTTGTTGAGTGTGTTTTTTAACGAAAACACTTGTTTTTCGTTTCAGATCGTAACTCAGTCACTGAGTCTGTGATCACTGACCTCAAGGATGACCAACTCACACAGATGTTACACACGCTGATGGGCGAGGCAAACCAAATTAGGGAGGGGACCACGAGACACCACTCCACCAGTTAGTGAACACACACATGCCGTTAGTAAATATACAGGCAATTCCACCAGTTAGTGAACCCACACGTGCCGTTAATAAATATACAGGCAACTCTACCAGTTAGTGAACCCACACATCTAATTAGTAAATATACAGGCAACTCCACCAGTTAGTGAACACACACATGCCGTTAGTAAATATACAGGCAACTCCACCAGTTAGTGAACACACACATGCCGTTAGTAAATATACAGGCAACTCTAACAGTTAGTGAACACACACATTCCGTTAGTAAATATACAGGCAACTCTACCAGTTAGTGAACACATAAGTGAGTAAATACACGTACAGCTAGTAAACACACATACATATATAGTTAGTAAACACATACATACAGCTAGTAAGCACAGAAACATACCACTTATACAGTTAGAAAATCCACATATACAGTTAGTAAACATGTACAATTAGTAACTAACATACACGTAGAGTTGATAAACATATACACATCACACACACAGTTAGTAAAACATAGTAAATACACTTACACAGTTAGTAAACAGAGACCCTAGTCTACACGTTTCTACACTTAAACGACTACCAGTGAATGGGCACAGACCACCCATTATGAGAGGAGTCAGCATCAGTACAAAGATGGCATGACCAGTTGAATCAGTGTTCTTAGTTTTACCAATACCATTGACAAAGCATTCAAATTAGGCCTAAGGCTGCCAAGAGGCTTATCATCATTAATAATATATACAAAGAATGGATATTATCAGTTACTAATATATACACAAGGAGCTATTGAACTATGTGGCTTAAAATTGCATTAGAAGAAAGTGCTCTGTGTTTGAAAACTGCTTAATAGCTATTCAGCTGATGATGAGCCATGGTTTCAGTAGCAGTATTGGTAAATACAGATCTGGGACATCACTGGACAGATTTGGCTGAAAAACAACAGTAGCAGCATGACCATTACCAGATACAGTGATATCGCACAATGTGGCATGATTTGAAGTGTGTGGAAAAAAAAGTTGGTGCTAGCAAGACTGATACCAGATGTAGTGAAAACAACACAATATGGAAGGATTTGAAGTGTGTGGGGAAAACAGTTGGTGCTAGCAAGACTGATACCATTTGTAGTGAAAACAACACAATATGGCATGATTTGAAGCACTGTAAAAATAAGATGTCAGTGCAAGTATATCCTACCAAATGTGTTGTTGTGTAAAAGTAAAATGTTGGTGTCAGCAAGACCTATCAAATGTGAAGACCGAAACAATACTTGCTGTGTCAAAATAATATGTCAGTGCCAACAAGACTTGCCAGTGTGAGTTTACTGATACTATCCAGTGACACTCGCTGTGGAGAAATAAAAAGTCAATTCCAGTAAGACTTAACAATGTGACGTTAACTGACACAATCCAGATGTCAAATTGAAATGTAGTGTTGTCAACACAATCGACGTTGACACTTGCTGTATAAACTCTGTTATTGGTTTTACAACACTGGTGAAGTTTGATGAATCTTGACTAATTTTCCTTGATGTAGTCGGTAACATTTCATCATGACCTCTGTGTGGATTTATTTTCCGTTGTCTCTTTGTCTGTAGATACTTTACTCTTAAACCCATTTTCTATATATTCTTTTTCTATTAGGTGAAGGAAATCTGTTATATTGGTAGAAGAAGCTTTTACAGAAAGCAGCATTTTGAACTGTCAACATCATCTTGATTTCTTTTGGATTCTTTATTTTATTATTTATTTTTTTATTTTTAATAAATTTTGTGTGTGTGTGTGTGTGTGTGTGTGTGTGTGTGTTTGTGTGTGTGTGTGTTTGTATGCGTTTGTTGTTGTTGTTGTTGTTTGTTGTTTGTTTTTTGTTTTTTTTAACAATGCAATCAAACTGACTGGTAGATAAAGAGAGAACAGTTTTATTTAATGGCACACTTAACACATTTTATTTATTATAATATGGATTTATACATAATGGTTAAGAATCATTATGACAATGTGAATGGAAACCCATTGCCACCATATAAGCTACTTGCTATAGGCCTACCAGTCATGGAGCACTGACTGGAATAAAAATAGCACAGCTTTGTTTCAACCAGTGCTCCACAACTACTGTAACAAAATACTTTGCTATGTACTATCCTATGGAGATTCCTATGCATATAAAAGACTGCTTGCTGCTAATTGGAAAAAGTAGCTCACATAGGTACAGTGAGGTTATTTCTTCATATAAGTGGTTATTACTCATATGAGAGTATATAATCATAAGTAAAACATACTGAGTGCATAATAAAATAAAATATTTATTGCCTTCCATGATCTCCCACCCGCGTTGTAAATGTCAACACCAGTTTTAACCTAGAGTTGGTTTTCCTGGTATAACTAATTTGCAGCAATCAGTACTTAACTGCAATATGGATGGATGGAGATATTAATGTATTGATTGGATAAAAACAAAACCTTATGGTAACCAGGTTAGAAGGAAACATAAAAATGTAATTAAAAGGACCATAACAGGGGTTAGTAAGTCCATAATGTTTACTTGATGCTTGCTACATATATTTATGCTTTGTTTCAAACTGAAGGACTTTGTTACACAGATCTGTAATTCCATGATTTCGTGAAGGACACTATGCAAAACAGCTTGTGAATGTTTATTAACTGATGAATATAGGTCTGACCACTGA
>JAUTBW010066530.1:0-10692 GCA_032361425.1 Peltospira smaragdina
ATTATTATTATTATTATTATTATTATTATTATTATTATTATTATTATTATTATTATTATTATTATTATCACAATATTGAACACTATTCAAATATTATTTGGCCAGTAATTTCCATTTACAGTCAAATCCAATATAATTGTACATGTATATGACAACAACAACAACAACAACAACATCTATTATTATACATGTACATAATATTCAATTTTTGTGGAATGGTCTATATGAAAGTGATTAATTATTATTGACTTTTTTTGGATTTGCTTCAAGCAATATTCTAATATATTAAAAACGCCCCAAAATATAAAGCAACAATTAATCTAAGATTTTGTTTAAATTCAGTTTTAGTAATCTATATATTAAATTTGAAGTTGAAAAAAATCCTAAAATGTAAGCGCCTTAAAAAAATCCTAGGGGGGAAACCCTGATATATATGTATATTTATACACCCACACATATACATATACATATACATATACATATACATATACATATACACACACACATTTTTTAAATTTAATTTTATTATTTTATTATTTTATTTTATTGATGTGATACATTGTAACCATAAGATCAGAGATAATTTAGCTTCATTTGCATTTAAAAAATCAGTATTTGTATAAATATATGGTGTAGGCAAAAAAAATTTAAAAATCCATCTCTTTGGTAGCATTGTTTAAAACCAATTTTATTATATGAAAAAAGTATATTGATCTTATTTTTATCTAAATGTGTAATAAATCGATATCTAAATGTATTTTAATATATTTTAATCTGCAGAGGTAAAAATTTTGAAAAAGGTTCAGACTACAACAAGACATGGAAGGCATCGGAAGACGGGGAAGTAAATGCCTATGGACCAAGGGTAATAGTTGCTGATGCAAATCAGGGTCCAGGAGGTGGATATATTACAAGGTATTTACATGTCATGGTCATCTTTGTTTTTCAGGGGTAAAAATTTTGAAAAGGGTTCAGACTATAATAAAACTTGGAAGGCTACTGATGATGGTCAAGTTAACACTAATGGACCAAGAGTAGTTGTAGGGGAACAGCAAGGGTTTCAAGGTGGTTTCATCACAAGGTATTTCTCGAAGCTTGCCATGTGGGCAAGCTGTAACCAGGCACCTTCTTGTAGTTACACACCTGCCGACATTGCTGTGGCGTTTTGTGTTTTTATCTCCAGATTTAGAACATCATGCTATAGATATGGATGTGACAAAGATGGTTGCCTGGTTTCAGCAATTCCCACTTTTTTACCTTTTTGCATCCTTTTACAACTTTTCATACTAGTTGCAGGGCGTTCCCATTTGTTAAATTAACAAAAATATCAAATTTTCAAATCTTTATTGTCCAAAATACACTTTTGATTATTTTCGGAACATTTTCAGATGTTAAATACTTATGGGTACCCTTGCTTGAGTGCATAATTTTATTGCATTTGTTTGCAAACTTGCACAAATATTCTATTTCATTGTCACCTGCTAAGCAGTGATTAATTTTTCATTAGGTTGGATATTACTTCTAAGCATCCATTTACGATGATGATTGTTTAGTGTGTGTGTGCGTGTACATGAATGTGTATATTTGTTCTATATAATTGTATATAAAGTGATTTGTAATTCACAGGACAAATTGATCTAATTTGTATATTACTATATCTACAAGTAAATGTACAAATTCAATTTTTTTTTTAATTAAATTTTTTAAATTATATATTTAACTCCAAGCCATCTTGATTTCACATGATTTTGGTTACTAGTATCTTCATAATATTGTGAAAGATTCTGTTTGTATTTATACTTGTCCAGATTACTAACACATTGCCAACAGATAAGAACTGTATATTTTATCTTGATATTTATAGTTTTCCCTAATATATTTGTCAAATATTTATAAATAGTTTAATTGAAATTAGTACATATGGGTGCCTAGAAAGCCATATCCAACCCTTTACTAACTTCATCACAGTTGCATTTTGATACTTTGCCTGGCAAGCTACACAAGCCAATAGTTTCATGATTTTTGCATATTTTATTATTCATGTTTATGCCTGATTTGAAATGAAGTTGTTCATGAGTTTGTAATTTATTATTTTTCAAAACAGTTGTTTGAAATAGAAGTTTATATTTTGACCAATTGCTAACAGTGAATTTGACGTTCATCTGCATCTTGGATATTTGCATGATTAATAATTCAGCATAGTCATTTCATATTAACTGTTATTATGTCCACACTTAATCACCTAATATATTAAAAATTTAAACACACACCTGTTTACTCACAGTCTCACAAATCCCTTTATTTACTAACAGTATTTAATACTATAATTTAAAACATACTACTTTTTACATAAGATGCATGCACTAAAATGCGGGTAAAAATTGGAGGTATATGGAAGGGGATATATTTATCATAATTATATTATATACAAACATGAAGTGTTTTCTATTGGTATTTGTTATGTGTCGGGGCCAGGATATAGCTCATTGGTAAGCTCATGGTGTAGTGGGTCGTGGGATCAATCCCACATGGTGTACCCATTAGGCCAGTTCTCCCCAACTGGTGTATTAGGTGTATAAAAGGCTATGGTATGTGCTACTCTGTCTGTGGGATGTTGCATATAAAAGACCACTTCTGCTAATCACAAAGAGTAGCCTATGTGGCAACAGCAGGTTTCCTTCCTTACCGTCAAAATGGTCCTTAACCATATTTCAGATGCCAATATAACCATTAAATAAAATGTGTTAGTGCATCACTGAACAAAACACTTCTTTCTTTCTGTTAAGTGTCAGGTATGAATCATTTGATGCTAAATCATTTAAATTAAATCAAAACTTTTTAAACAAAATTGTTCCTAAGCATTATGTTTAGCCTGTATTTACACATCAGTTGACACAGTTGACATTGCTATACTGACTTATTAAATAAAAAATAAAAGAACAGTTGTTATTTGAAAGTACTTCTTTATAATGGCAATTTACTATGCTACAATAGATTTGTTATGCCACTTAAAGCTATCATTAGTTACTGAAACAAATGGTGTACAGTTACTCTTTACGGTAAACTGCTGCAATCTGATTATGTTTTAGTTGAAACAAATATCATTGAAATGACATGACCTTTGAAGAGATATATATCACTCAGAAGTACCGGTAATCATCTAAGAAACAACATGTGTATCTTGTTGGTATCTTAACTGCATTTGAATTGGTACCATTATTATATCAATGTTGGTCATTTACCATTTTGTTTCCTGACTTCCTTATACAGAAACCTCTATTAGCATATTCTAGTATTCTGTCAAGTCAAAGCATGTGCTTGTTTCAATCTCACTGCTTTCACTTCAATTATAATGACATCCCTTCCTCCATCAGCAGTTTGGATATAGCACATGACAACTTCATATTAAAGAGCTTTAGGTAACAGTGTGGATTATAGAAAAACTAAATAATTAAAATGTGTTTAGTATATATTAGATATGAAAGGACACAGTGAGCTACATATGTTATATGCATCTTTAAAGTAAGATTTTAAAAATACATGTCCAGATAATGTAGTTAGCTTGCTTCTGGTCATTCCAATGACATAAAAGCACGTTAACCTAGAGAGCAGCTATAAATTAATTATTTGCTTAATATTAATATAATAAATAAATTATTTAAAAAAAAAAATAATAATAATAAAAAAAAAAAAAAAAAAAAAAAAATATATATATATATATATTGATTGATTGACTGTACAAATAATTTGAGTTATTGATTGTAAACATGTGCTCTCAGGATGCAAAAAACCCTGAGTTTTTATTACTAACTTCAAAATACAAGTGTCATGGAATACATTTCACTGTTAAACATTACAAACATTTTAGAGTTAAATGATGAAGAAGGATTACAAAATTTATAGCAATGTAATAGTGTGACCCAAATTACAAATAATTTATTCTGAATTTACAGAGATCATCAAAGACAAAAATTTGTTTTTATTAGTCACTTTACTATAAAGCATTTCCATGAGATTTCTTTTAAAATGGAAAGTTTAAACTATTTTATTAGCCAATATGGAATTCTCTAGCCATTTTGTATTAAAAAATTATCAGTGACTACTCATATACTTTTTAAACAAAAGAACCCTCCAAAACCCACCCATAAATGGCAATGGCAATACTGGATATACGGTAAAATTTCATTAAAAAATAAATTTTAAAAATGCTATTATGCTTTTTGAAACAAAATCTCTTATATTATTGAAAAAAAAGTCACAGTATTCATAATTGTCATCTCCAAAATTGTAATCTTCCCAATAGTTCTCATATTAAAAAAAATACTAGACATACACGACATTACAGAAAATCCAAACCACAATCAAGTAATGCCAGTTAAGTTTTATCCACACATCAATTTAACATGTATAAACATAAATAACTATAGTGCTAATAAAAATTATACACAACCGTATTTTTGCTTATTACATATGAGTTGTAAATATCTGTCAAACATAAACTTTAAAACCGCATTAACATTATCATAACCTATTATAATGTGCATATGACTGACAAAATAAATGTCATAAAGTTGTTTTATAGATGAAAAAATCTTGAGTTTGCTGATCATTTGACATTTAAACCGAGGTAATCTGATACAGATTATAACAGCACATATCACTACACCTGGCAAAAAATGTGAACATACCTGTATAAAGTTATCAGAATTAATTTTTTCATCTATAAAAGACAACTTTCATTTTCACTTGCATTTAGTAATGGGTCATGATAATCCTAATACAATTTTCAGGTTTATATTTGACAGATATTTATAACTTTTATGTAATAAGCAAAAATATGGTTATGTATAATTTTGATTAGCACAATAATAAATAAATGCAGTATTAGTTTTGATTTTATTCTGCTAATGTTGAAGATTTGTAGATTGTTTGAGGCAAATAAATAAATAAACACAAAATTAAATATCAAAATAATGTATCTCCATTTTAAATAACAGCTGAAAAAGGCACATAGTACAACAATCAGTATTTTTACACTGAAAAAGAGACAATTATTTCCCATTAAAAATATGGGAAATTTAATTTTTTTAAAATAAAAAATAAATAAAAATAACAGAAAACGACAGATATGCACATATATTTCAAAATAAATGCCTGACTTTAGTTTTGGTTTCAATATTTCGATCAAATCGGCATCATTCTACTATCATAAATTCTTAAAATGCATAATAATGCAGTAATTAAGGATATAACATGATAATAAATAATGAGAAAATAAAGCAGCCATGAGGATCTCTCAAAATAATTCCATCACCTTAGAATGAAAATATTATTATTTTTGTGTATGTTTGAAAAAACCTGAAAAATAGGTCATCCCTTTTGAAAATTGTAGTGAGAGTTTACCAAATTATTAATTATCTGTTTCTCAGGTTGTAAACCCTCACCTGATTTTTAAAATGGGATGTCACATTTTTCAAAATTTCCCAAACACTCAAAAAGTCACTTAACGACCTTTTTGTTCTAAGGTGATGAATTATACTCACAAAAATGCATGGATTTCAGCAAGTATTATACCAGATTCTTCACTTATTAAGTATGATAAAATATTGTTAAATGCTCCTTTATGCAATTCATTGGAAAACCTTGTTTTAGACGTGACACAGAAACCCACCAGTGAAGCTGTGGCACACATATTTTTTGTTTAACAACACTCTCTTGAACACATTTTCCCTCACAAGTTATATTTACTTCAAACAATTAGCCATGAAACATAACTGATCTCTTAACTTTTTATATATATTTTTAAAAATTCAATGACACATTGTTATTAATGGCTATAATGGTATCAGACAATTAGCCATGAAATGTAACTGATCTCTTGACTTTTTAATTTTTTTTTTTTTTTTTATTTTATTCAATGATACATTCAACACATTTTTTTATTAATTATTATATTGGCATCAGTTTCTTCAACTCATGAACTTTGCTTGACAAATCTGTAAAACAATTCATGTCAAGAGATAAAAATAAAAATGCTTTAATATCTGTTAGAGCACAGCTAAAATTTCTAATCCAATGGGAGCTTCCTATTTGGTCACATGAAGTACATTTACATCCTGATGAAGAACAGCTCGAGATTTTGGCTATGCTCTAAGACAGAGGATGTATAATAATACTTAATCGGTGTATACAGGTAGCGTCGCACGAGAAAATGCTTGGCTAATGCCCCGCTGTTGTCTCGTGCGACACTATATTTATACGCCAATAAAGTATTAATTGTCCTCTATTACATGTTCGTGCATTTGAAGCATATCTTGGTATATTAGCAATGATTTTCGCAAACACAATTCAACTTGTACAACATTTTAAGTTTCACACTGGTCTTGCTTGGTCCCACAGATTAAACATAACAGGTAAATCAATTTTGTAAAGTGTTCTGTATTATAAAAACCCTGACACATATGTACAGATATGTACACCAGACGTTCACGTGTGCACACAAAATTACAATCACCAGAACAGCTGAATAAAAAAAACGCTGTATGAACAACCACCAAAACTAAACTGTAATAAATGTTATCGGTATATGTCTTCAGATAGCTAGTTTAGGAATATTAATTTGTCAGTGAATTAATTCCAGCAATCCCTCTGTCCCCAATGAAGCTCTCTCTGAGGATCTTGATACAGGAATATTCTACATGAATGGAACTCTTTACACTTGGGGGAGAAAATGAGAGAAAAACACATCATTTATTTATTTAAAAAATAATAAAAATAGTTAATCTGCTGCAAGTTGGTCCGTCAGGGTTAATGAAAGATTAATATATCTTGTATCCAATGGAATTTTACCAATAAGTTAAATAAGATAATAATGTTTGTAAAATCTTAAATCTGTTTCTAATGGTTAACGTGGTAATGTAATGGAACTAAAATCAGTAATGGATAAATTCTTTAGCATTAAATCTAACAAGGTAACACCACCCAGTCGTGTCATTCATGGGCCTTATTAATAAATCTGTTTGATCATCCACTGGGGATAGAGTCTCTTAAGTTATGAATTGTTTTCATTTATGTGAAAAACGTTACCTATACTCATTTGTGAATAAGGCTCCCAGCTTGCTATTAAAAGTGAATGTGGTGAGTCCCAACTGACAAATTTTATGATGAAGCAATGAAATTGTAATTTCTGAGGTAAGACACTGCCAGCTTTGAGAGTGAAGACCAGTTTAATAACCTGATGAATCTCTGAATCCAATTTGTGGATTCATATGAAAACTTGTACCTAATCCATTTATTTTTGAAAACAATAAAAAATGTTTCAATCAAAATAGATGCCTAAATGTTTAACCTTAAGACATATACATAACACAGTGACTATCGTTACTGGGACATGATCACGGGTTGAAGACCGGCAGTTCATTTATCTTCTCCTGTTCTTCCTCAGTGTCGTTTCGCGCAATGAGCAGCGTGTGGGCAAACCCACACGACACACTCTGGATGTAGATGCCACTCAGTAGTTTCACCTCTTGAGGAACAGTTGACGAATGAGGTTTGTTTTCACCATAACCCTGGAATATTTAAATACGTTACAAATCAATTGTGGATCATTCATTATAAACCACATTTACATACTATCTTGAGGAATGGTCGACATGTGAGACTGTTTTCATCATAGCCCTAAAAACAGAGACAAACATGTAATATAAATTAATTATGAATCCTATATTATAAAATTAATTTTTATGGACAATCAACAAATGAGTAGCCACTTTTATCTCCATTAATAACTAATAAAAATGTCTAAGATTCCAACTCAATGTCCTGGACAGCATCAAATCCAATTCCACTTATTTTTCACTTCTGTATATTGTCATGTGAGAGCCAGAAGGTCCTAAGTGCACATAAAGTAATTTTTTAAAAAATAGAAATGAAGATAATAAAGGAAAACTGGGGCCTTATTCACAAAAGGGTATAAATTCACGTTCGAAACTTAGTACTAAGCCAACGTCTAACCATTGGTCCTTGGCGCCAAAGTCGCTACTTTCAACCAATGATCTGACGCAAAGTTAAGTTACCTGTAACTTTACACTCTTTTGTAAATAAGGCCCCAGGTTCCTAAGCATGTATCTGCAACACAGTTACAATATATGTGACCCGCTCCTGTGTATCCAGTTGCTTGTCACAGAAGCTAGTTTTGTGTAAAGAGGCATTTAGTGACAAAATACACTATCTGGTCGAAATTGCGAAAATTACAGAAAACAGTACTTTATTGTTTAAACAATCACTTCAAACAACTCTTTTTGAATTTAAGCACTTCTAAACATGTTTTATAGCAATTTTAGTTCGGGTTATTGTTCAGAGAGTCGAAACAATGGTCCGGATTAGGTCAGTTTTTGCTAATTTTCCACACTTTGAAATGCGGTTGCTATTTGGGAAATAGCTTCGTGTTTGGAATCAAACTGCGCCAGAATTATTGCTTTACAGCATCAGTTTAGTGACGTGATATGACTTTGCTGTAAGACAACAGGAATCGTAAACTGACCATAAACAAACTGCTTTGTTACTAAGTTAACATCTTAGCTATCTTAATACACAGCCTACAACTGGTGAATAAGAGGTCACGCACAGTATTCTGGGTAATCGAAGCCTGCATGGCTCCGAAGGAACGTACAGAAAAAGAAAAAATATGGCTGCGTTGTGTTTTGGTATTAAAAAAAAAAAAATTCTTTAATCTGCTTTATTTAATATTACAAACATGTTTAATAAAGATGCTACTGTAGTAAGCAAATACTGATGTGTGCATTAAAAACATACACATATATACATATGCACCAATGGAAGTAAAAGAAAATTGTATTACGACTAATGAATGACACTCAACAATGTTGCCTACTTGTATCTGATGATTAAGTACAAAGACAGGAAGTTTCTTTTATGTTGGAGACTCCCACTCCTAGTTTACATAAGCTTTTAATTGTCCCCTGCAGTGATGTAATTTTATGGCCCTTAGTCCCTACAGATGCCTGAAGCAGAATAAACTGGTTATCAACCTATAGAATTTACTTCTCAGTGTGGACAACCATCTGGCGTTTGTTGATTGCACTCTTGGAATTTAAAAATAGTTTTACTCTACTGGTATCATGAGAAAGGGTAGGTTTTCTAATACAACTTTCACTAAACAAAATTTCGAAAACAAAATGTACCCTAATTAATTGTTTTTCAAATCCTATAATATATTATAAATTAATATTATAATTAAAAAAAAAAAAAAAAAAAAAAAAAAAAATTATAATAAAAAAAATAAAAAAAATAAAAAAAATAATATATATATATTTATTTCATTTAAATTACTAATATACATGGTGTCAGCACCAGTGTGTGTACATCAATCTCAAATCCACCACTGCTTATATGTTAAACACAAAATATTTATTTGATGTGCAATTTCCATACTATTGAATTGTCTTGATTTATGATTACAAGGAAAAGAGAAATGTCTGATGTAATATTTTGTGAATTTTATGACATCAGAGGATCATTTTCAAAAACAACACAATAATATTGTAGACAACTCACCAGTTCTCCATATGTTGGACTGGGTCCCCAACTGACGGTACTCTCATCGGCAGCCACTACAATGCTTCTATTGCTGAAATAAACACAACAGTGTGAGACATACAGGGAAATATCACAATCGACTACTGTAGTATCATTCAGAGTACTTTTTTTTTTTTAAACAAATATATATATATATATAGTTTTTTTTAATTCTTTTAAAAAATTGCAATAAATGAAATATACACTCATACCCAGTACTTGAAAAGTTGCAAATTATTTGCCAGTTCATATATAATAGTTACAACTTTTTGTTTTCCTGTAACCTATGTACATTTGCAGAAAAAATAAATAAAGTTTCTACAATGATAGTAATGCATTTGTATTTGTCTTGCACTACTGAGCCTTTAACATGAGTGTTTTCACAAAATCACTGCCAAACAAACCTTTCATGTGTTATCATTACCATTGTAAACAAAAAACATAAAATTACATTTCACAATTTTAACGTCCAACTGATATAAACAAGAGAGAAATGTTTTATTTAATGATGCACTCAATAAATTTTATGTAATAGCTAGAGGTTGAGTAACAATACTTTATCAGCGTATAAAAGTAGTGTCATACAAGTAAAAGGCAAAGCATTAGCCAAACATTTTCTTGTGCGATAAAGTACCGTTACGAGTTCATCCTCTGTGTTAGAACACAGCCAAGATCTCGAGCTGTATTTTATCGGGATATAAATGTACTTCACGAGACAAAACAGGAAGCTCCCATAAGACTAGAAATTTTTGCTGTACTCTGATTACTGTTATATTGCATCAGACATGGTTACAGACTGTTTTGACAGTCAATAAGGAAACTACCGCCACTTAGGTCGCTCCTTCCAATAAACAGCAAGGGGTATTTTATTTACATCCTCCCAGACAAGATGGCACATACCACGTTCTTTGTTACACCAGTTGTGGGGCACTAGCTGGAACAAACCAGGACTCGAAACTCGTCCAAAAAATTGGACCACTATATTTTCATGTTCAGTGGACCAAACATGTTTCAGTGTCCCAGGGCCTGTGCTTATAAAACTTTTTTCAGTCTCAATCTCTAATAGAGTCTGCACTCGGATCCAGAGTCGAGTTG
>JAUTBW010066641.1:7783-25710 GCA_032361425.1 Peltospira smaragdina
CTTTGCAAATCTTTTATTAAAGTTCTTATCCCATTTTGACTGCTTGACTAAATGTGTATGTACGTGGGTTATGTTTACGTTCATTTCTCTGGATGTGATTATTATTTAGTTTTGACACGAGTTGAAAAATCGAGTAATATTTGTGTTGTTGACGGTCATCGTTAGGCTTTTTTTTTCTTTTTTTCTTATTTTTCATTTGTGTAGACTGGTTTTTTTGTGTGCACGTTCGTGTGTGTGTGTGTGTGTGTGTGTCGTACGATAACAGAAGTTTTGTTGACAGATAAGCGGATAGGACGGACTACCGTAGGTGCTATCCTGGGCAAAGGTTGCAATTCTCAGTGGAATATCGAAGAGCGTTTTGAAAAACCCAAGAGATGGAAGATGTATCGTAAGCACAAGTTTTTTCGCAGACCTCGAGAAAGTAGAAATTCCCCAATGTCGGTCCACGTTGTCTAAGGAGGAAGAGAGTAGAATAGTGCCACGTGATCGGGATCAGTTAAGGTGGGGTCGACCGTACAAGTCGCCAGTTTCCAGACCATTTCAACAACCAGTTCAAATGCAAATTTCGCTAATCGTGGAGATGGTATGTAAATGTTAGCAATTATTTTGGACTATATTCTTGATAAACAATTAAGTACAGAGATTAAAAAGTAAATTTTAAAAAAAAAGTACCGAGATTTAAAAATATTTTTAAAAATCAATCTCTGATGCAAGATAAACTGAAATAAATTTGCATAGTACTGTGAAAACTGTTAAATGGATGGGGAGGGGGCAGATAATGGTTTAAACTTGCAGCATGACGAAGTAAAACAGAGCGAGAGTAGAAAAATGAAGAGCAGTTTTCAAGACCAAGAGATGGAAGAGGTTTCGTAAGCACAAGTTTTTTCAGCTCGTCAAGATAGAAAAGATATGTTGATAGATGTGATTTCACATTGACCGAAGATAGAGAGCAAAGTAGTTTTCAAGTATGTGAAAAGGATTAAAATTAGAAGGGGAGGCGCGTTATCTTGAGATTCAAGTGCATTTCTAAACGTGAGGCTTCGAAAAAAAACCCGAAGAAAATTGACCTGTCCTAGGTATGTAAACAGACAAGAATTTTAATATCTGAGCTCACAAGTTTGCAAGTGTGTTGGTAACTAGTAAATTCTCAGTGTATGCTTTGGTTTTAATGCATCTTAGTATTTTTTAAATATTTTTTATTATTTTTTTTAATATAAATACCTCTGCTTTCAATAGCATTGTTTGAAATGATTCTTTTTGGCATTTACCAGTGCATGTTAAATGGGTGTGGGAGGGGCAGTTAACACTGTTTCGTTTACAGATGACAAAAGCACTATCGACTTTGGCTTTCAATATTGAGACGTCTACAGCGAGCATTCAGGAGAAGAGTTTTCTGTAAGCACACTGTCTTTGACCTTTTCCGTCTTGTAGTAGTTCTAATATTGTAAAGAAATGTGGAAAAATGGCTTTTCTGTTTTAACATTGTTCTCTTTGTAATTAATAGTTTATGGATTCAATAACACAATAACCTTTTAGTGGAAGTTGCTTTTCCATTTCTCAAAGTTGATTTTATCCTAGAAACTAAATTTTGTCTATGAAAAAGTAAATGCAATAAAATATAATTTAAAACTAAAATGACGAATACATCAATTAAAAAAATTCAATATGGTAACGTTCTGTTTGGAATGAAATGTTTTGGGTTTTGTGCGGGTGGGTAATAAACATTTTATTGACAGATAAATGGAATAAGCATCTCGACATTGAAACATAGTCGTCCAGCATTAGCGGAAAGTGGGGATGTTTTGCGAAATCGACGTACCGAAGGAGTTTTCGAAACCCTAAGGTGTTGTGCATTGAAATAGGTAAACGGTCTTGTTTGATTTGATCTAAACGCAAATTGTTTGAAATCTCAGTCTTAGTTTGCTCATTTGTGAATGATTGCATTTTTTTTACTATTATAAAAAAGAGTGGTTATTGGTATGTATCGTAAAGCAGTAGCGAGTGTTGTAGTTTTCTGTATCAGTTTTTGTAACCCTAAATGTATTCGCTCACAGCTTTAGCTTTAAAGATATAATCCTTGAATTAATTTACAGCACTTGCACTTTTATGGGTGGCATTGGGTGGGGGCTATGTAATTGAAGTTTTAAGTTGCAGATGTTGAAGAAAATGCATACAGGTGTCACAGTCTTTGCTAAGAATTTTCAAGAGAGAAACGAAAGTTTTCAAAGAAAAGAACCTGAAGACCTCGTAAGCTTTGCAAATCTTTTATTAAAGTTCTTATCCCATTTTGACTGCTTGACTAAATGTGTATGTACGTGGGTTATGTTTATCTTTATATCTCTGGATGTGATTATTATTTAAGTTTTGACAAGAGTTGAAAAATCAAGTAATATTTAAGTGTGTTGTTGTTGACGGTTTTTATATTTCATTTGTGTATATTGGTTTTGTGTGTGGGTGTGTCTGTATGTATGTCGAAACGTAACAGAATCGTTTTTGACAGTTAAGAAGGACGGAATACCTTTTCTGAGTGGAATATCGAAGAGTGTTTTGAAAAACGTATGTGTGCCTTAGCAGTGGAAAGAAGTTACGAAAAAAAAAGAAACTTCCAAGAATCTTGTAAGCTTTGGAAGCGTTTTGAAATTATCAATTTTTTAATGCTTTTTCAAGTGTTCCTGTAATTCAGTAACATTATTATTTGGTTTGGAAAGAATTTGTAAGTTAAGTAATTATTTGATTTGTATTAACTCTTGAAAAACGGGTAGATGGTTTTTGTGTTGTTGTTTGTTTGTTTTTTGTTGTTTTTTTCATATTTATTTTTTACATTTGTCAGAAATATTCCTGTTTCAACTGTCTAAAATGATATTTTTGTTATTTAGTTTGTAAGTTGATGTTTTATGGTGAATAATTAATTCTTAACAGAATCTTTTTCGTGTTTATATGTAATAAGGGTAGGAAATGGTTTTTGTAAAATATATTTTTTAACTTACTAGAATCGGTAGAAAGAAATGATAAAAATTCTGGTATTTCAAAGTAACTAACATTTAATTTTATTTTTCAGAGAAAGCTATTTTTGTTTGGGGGTTTTTTCGTGTTTTCAGGGTTTTTTTTTACAAATTGAATGTACTAGAATATTTCATGGTGTTCATTGTTAAACTGTTTTGTTATGTTTGTTAATTGTTAAGTTTAGATAAAACCATTTGAATAATTGTTTTAATTATTTATTTTGGTTTTTATGTGAAAAACATACATTTGTATTTTTGATGAATATAATTTGACACCGCGTATTACCTAAGGGTATTACTTAAACCGTATGTGTTAAATGTTTTATTTGATATTATTCATTTGTATTTTTTGGTTCTGAATGAATAGTGTGTTAGAATTGTATTTGAATGTAATTAGTTTGGTATGTACAAAATGTTTAGCAAGTGAGTAAACACTTGAAGAGGCTGGTCTGAGCACTGGGAAAATCCTACCTCCCCCTCCACAGGAAAAAAAAAGAAAAAAAGTGGAGTAGGGTTGGGTAGCCGGCTCGCAGCAAATAATAGATTTAAGTAAAGATAATTTCGAAATGCATATATGCTTATAAAATAAAAACTTTTAATTTACATTATTTGTTTGTTGTCTTTGCTTGATTTAGATTTTTTTGTGAGTAAAAATTTAATTAAAGCTACAGTCTCTCGAATATTTTAAACAGAAAATCAAAACGAGATTTGTTTTGTATTTTAAACAGAAAATTAAAACAAATGCACTGGATGTAGTATGGTCTTTGATAAACTAGTTAAAAGGCAGTTGATGAAATGGGTTATGGTGCAACAGAAAATGATAGGTCAACATCGGAACATCAGATTAGTAGGGGAGCGGGATGTAGCTCATTGGCTTTCGGTGTGACGGGACGTCAGATCGATCCTCATTGGACCCATTTGAGCTATTTCTCGTTCCAGCCAGTGATCAATGACAAGTGTATCAAAGGATGTGGTATGTGCTATCTTGTCTAAGAGATGGTGCATATAAAAGATCCGACCTGGTGGATCCACTGGGATGTCTGATCCTAGTCTGTGTTCTACAGTAGGTATATTGAAGGCCATGGTATGTGCTATCTATGAGATTATGTACATAAAAGATCCCTTGTTACTAATTGGAAAATAACCTATGTGGTAGGTTTCCTTCCTCACTTCATAAGTCATGTAACCGCAAACAGTGTATTGTTCATAAAAACGCCATAGTGCTAATCAAAATTATACATAACCATATTTTTGCGTATTACATAAGTCATAAATATCTAAAATATAAACCTGAAAATCGTATTAGGATTATCATGATCCATTACTAAAAGCAAGTGAAAATGAAAATATATCTAGAAGTATTTTATAGAAGGAAAAAACTGAACTTTTACAAGTAAACTCGATGTAATTTGAAACTGACTAACCGAAATTAAACTGATGACTGTACAGGTGTTAACATTTTTGCCAGGTGCAGTTATATGTGCTGCTATAGTCTGTTTCACATTACATGGGTTTAGTTGAAAGAATCACGATCAGCTGAACATCTATAAAAGACAACTTATGACATTTTGTCAGTCACATGCACATTATAATAGGTCATGATAACGTTAATGCCATTTTCAAGTTTGTTTGACGGATATACACAACTTATAAAATGTATAATTTTGATTATCACTATAGTACTTCACCCACTTTAGAATACAATATTTTACATCATTGTGGCTGCCCTAGATTTACAGTCGGGAAATTTCCCATATTATTAAAGTTTTTTTGATGCCAACTGAAATGACCCTTGTAGTGGGAACTATTCTTAACTATTCGACACCGTATAACCAAGGGGAACAGGATGTATCATATGGTGAGGTATGTCAATAGATTCCCACTGGTGCACAGCTAACAAATGCTGTGTTATGTACATGCAGTTCTGTCTGGTAGTGCATAATTATAAAGACACCTTGCTAAATGGAAACGGTAACCCATGACAGTAGCAGGTTTTCTTTTCACAGTTCCAAATAGTAACTAATAATGATGTGTTCTGTGCATATGCATGATCACACAAAACCTTCAGTGATGAAATGACTAAGAACTCTAGTATATACCCCTCTGAAACAAAAACAAAACTTTTTGTGTAATGTTTTATTTCATTTGAGATTGTAAGTGACACTTAAAATTCTATAACAGATTAATACAAATTCATACTCTTACAACTTAAAATTACATTGTCGATTTTACCATGTAGTAATAAAACAACAATACAGTAACTGAATTACACTTGTTCACTATCGAGGGATATCGTTAAGACTAAACTGAAGACGGGTCTCCCTTGAATGAACGGGTACTAAAATAAAGCGTTTGTATGTGACCTAGATAGTGATAGTCTGGTTTGGAGCCTGCCAGTTAGACACGACTAATGGTCTTTCCTAAATATTTAAATAATAAAAATATTCTCGACATAGTAACTTTTGCTTGAAGTTACTAACTGCATATGAAACATGAAAACATTGATGTAAGCCTCCTAATTGAGATACAGTATCGAAATATTTCAGTGTTTGTAGTTGGAACTTGAAATTCCATCATATACTTTTCACATTATATATAAATCTTCGTCGATCCATATTAGGTGAAATATTTCACAATTTCTTCATTACTGGTGTCAGGATGAGGCCTGCTGGATTACTAGTTTCTGAAATTGACAAAATTATATAAGGATATACAATGTAATGCAGTGAAATAAAACATTAAACACTGATATACTATAATACAAATAGGTAAACAAATAATTTAATGATAACAAGAACAGATTGTTCATGTGACAAAAAGAGATGTACATTTTTATGAAATGCAAGTTAATAGATTCTGATTAGGTCTACAACACTTGTATTTTTATCAGATTCTACCAACACCAAAGCTGTGGAGTTCAGTATGTACTCTATGCATCTTTATCAACAACAAAAACTGGTTTTGTGTAGAAATGCACTCTATGCATTTTATTTAGTTTTAAGGCGTCAAGACAGTTAATCTTTCACATTCACCATTCCAGTCAAAATCGCTAACCACTGCCTTACACCAGTTGTGGCAATTTATTCGCACTTCCTTTTTATCAAGAATGAGAAGTGTTTCATATAAGGATATGTTCATTTTATCTATGGTTACTCTTTCCAATTACATGCACTATTCAGACAGGATAGCACATAGCATGACCTTTGTTAAACCAGTAGCTGAAACGAGACATGGCCCAACAGCTCCACCATGTGGGATCGTTCTGAAGACCATCTACATCTTGAGTGTACATAAAAACTCTCAGCTACATAAAAAACTATGCTATTTTAAATAAGTAGTATCTACATTTTATTACTGGATACATTCAAGAGAGAAATATTTAGTAAAAGTCTACATTTGAACGATCTAACAAGTGCACATCGGAGATTGATCCCATACTGAGATCAAGAGGAGCATGGTTTAGTACATACCTTAATGAAATCGAGGGAGTTGGTTGCCTGAAGCCCCAGACTTCTGATCATGACGACGGGTGCGAAGGACGTGGAGTACAGCCTCTGCAGACCGTCTATTGTGGCCAGCACGGGCAGCACGTGTCTTTGGCGCTCGGTTTCGTAGTCCAGCAGAGGGCTTAGAGAACCTGAATAACAACCACAACAATCAACAGTAATCTTTTAAATAGCACAACACATTTTTATTTCTGGTATCCGCTATGTAGTGGTTATCGTAAAAGGAACTGCAACCACGATATCTGCTATTTCTAGGAGAAAGATAACATTCGCTTGCATCAACCCATATAGCACTGGGCTCGCCAGGTATGTTGATCCGATTGGTGCATTATGAAGGCTCCATTCCTGCTAATCAGAAATATTAGTCCATTTGGCGGCAGTTTCCTCTCCTTTGAAAAGTCCACAGCCATAATTATGTCTAATACTATGTGGTTAGGGAGAGAAATAGAATTCTCTTTTTTAAAGCATTCAACACTTTTTATCTGAAGTTAGAAGTAAATGACATCAGACGTGGTTAAGTACCATTCTGATAATCAGAAAGGAAATCTGCTCCTGCTGTATGGGCAACTCCTGATAAGCAACGAGGGATATTTTATATACACTCTCCGACGTACAAGATAGCACATACCAGTCTATTACACGTCATGGAGCACTGATTAGAATGAGACGTTGCCCGGTGGAATGCGATTAGTGAGTCACTTCACAGTAGCTTATACTACTGCCAGATTAAAAACTGGTATGGAATATGGTTAAGTTGCACTACTGAGAGGGAGAGAGAGAGAGTTTTTTTATTTAACACATTTTATTTACGGTTATATGATGTTGGTTAAGAACCATTTTCATAGGAAGAAAACCGGTGTTGCCACATGGGCTAGTCTTTGCAATTGGCAGCAAGGGATCTTTTATATGCAGCATCCCATAGACAGGACAGCACATACCTTTGGATGCACCAGACATGCAGCACTGGCTGGAACAAGAAATCGCCCAATGGGTCCACAATAAAACTATAAAGATGTTCCTACTGAGGGCTGTAGTGGAGCGCTGTCCAGACCAGTCAACCCTCCTGGATTTCACACAAAATTCAGTAAACTATTTGAAGCTATTTGATTATTAATAGTTTGTTTAAAAGATTGGGGTGAGGGTGGCCCCCTGTTCCTACGAAATGTCAAACCACAAATACTGTAGGTGTTTTTTTCCATAGGCGTATATACATTTTTTAAAAGGACCATGTAATATATTTAACATATTTAACCTGGATCACTGCCATTCTTAGCCGCAGCCGTGAGGACTTTGTTCAAGCACACAACGTCGCCAAACCCAAGATTAACTCCCTGTCCAGCCAGTGGGTGCAGGCGATGGGCGGCATCACTGAAAACAAACGATTTCAGTCACTGTATATAGTGCTAGCTCTCACTGTGTATGATATAAAATATATGACACCACCAGACCACATTCATTTACTCTATTAGTCCTTGATGTGATTGGGAGACTTCTGGTAATTCAGTCTAACTGAAAACCAATTATGCCGTGTATATATTTTTTATTATGTTTGCATTATAAGGAATTCTCATCCAGTTCTAAAGAAATTAACATATTAACTGATATATGATTTGTTTAAATATTTTAATTTTTTTTTATTATTCACAGAAACCTTGTTACAGTAAAAACTTGTCCCCATCTAGGATGAATAAAAAGGACTGATATATGATTTTAACTGGATATAAAACAGAATTGGAGACTATACATCAAAAAGTGTGCATGAAAAGGTCAACAGTCTAACACAACTGTCATCACTTAGATGCATTTTGTTGACCTCAGATTGAAGTTGATAATTACTTTTTACACTGTTCCAAGGAATGCACCATTGCCAACATCTTTAATATAATAATGACTTTACTATGAATTAACTTGTACTGGCAAACTCTGGTGCACTAAGTTTAATCATAGGTAGCAGTCAACATGTTAATATAATTTTTAATGGGTGCCGGTACTGAATGTTTCAAAAACATCCTAACCTAAAAATGGTAACCTATTATGCACGAAACACTCACCCAATTAACGCTACCCGTGGTCGGACATACTGCGAGGAGTGGATCAGTTTGAGAGGAAAAGCTGCACGACTACCTGATTCTATCCCAACCACCGTGGGCGGCAGCTGCTTGGCAGACCCACCGCCTGATGGAAAATAGAAATTAAAGGAAGATGCCTCGGCAGACTAAGGAAAAAAGTGCCTGAAATTAATACCTGTCATTCAATAACTAAGGATTTTTCACATTAACGTCATGGAAACACCGTTAAGTAGCGTTATAGTCTGGAGGGGGCCTTGTCTTAAACCTGCTTTTTCAAGCTGTTTATTTATTTTAATGTGTCAAATATTAATTCCAAGCAAGATTATGGAATAGTACGATAAGACTTCTTTAAAATCTTACTTGAGAAAATTCATGTTACAATAAAGTTAGAATCCAATAGGCTTACACTTACTGTAGGTCAAACCAGTTGAACCCAATGTTAATGGATACAGTTATTTACATAAATTATAGAATAATTCACTTAATGTTTAATGATAAAACAACAAATTTTAAGCTGATTTATTATATTATTATTAGCAAAATATTCAATTCTGTAGCCACTTTGATTAAAATGATCAATGGTAAATAACCATAGCGAAACGTTATTCCAAAACATCCAGTATAAAAGAAACATACTCAAATGTTTATTAAACAGTACAACATGAAAAATGTATCATGTAAAATAAAGTTTCACATTTATCAAGGGTAAAGAAAGAGCATTTACCTGGTATGACATTCTGAACGAATTTGGTAAATGTCAACAAAGCCTGGTTTATCACCTGGTTCTGATCACGTTCGTGCCACTGTCAAAACAATCCAAGAAATTACTTTAAAACTCGAGATCTAAGAATATGACAACGATTTAAACAAATAAAATACTTGACAACTATATTCAGAATTTATAATGTTCTGTTATAAAAGTAATGGTTCTGTTTACAACCACAAGTTTTAAAGTATCAGCGTTTCATCAACATAATGTCAACATCATCAGGAGAAAACTCATGTTCTCTTACATATCTGTCAAAGTTCACTACAATTTATATAATAATTTATATAATAGCATTTCTATTTAGAACACATCTTGGTCCCAGTAAGTTTTTAATTCTTACCAAGGCATCATTAACAGCATCCACAAAACTGTCTTCTGGGATATTCTGTAGGTGTTTGGCATTTTCATGTGTAGTCGTCCAGATTAAAGAACTCACATTGTCGCTTAGCTAATGTAAGGGAAAAAGACAATAATGATAATAATAATAATAATAATAATAATAATAATAATAACAATAATAATAATAATGACAATAATAATAATAGGCCTTAGTAGTAGGTCCTAGTGGTTCAAACAGCAGCAGAGGTTGTAGTAGTAATATAGTAATAGTAATGGTAGCAACAGTAATAATTTAAATATCTGTATTCGCATGCAGTGCAAGTATTTACACATTATGTAGGGATATCGTTTTTAAACAAAATATATTCAAATTTCTAAAATTAATAATAACTGTAGTAAAAATGTCTTACCGGTAACAGTGCTATTGGTCCTGTAGGCAGAAATCTTTGCCATGCCACTGTGTTATCAGTCATCTAAGGAAATAAAAACAGGTATATGTAACATAAAGGCACTTAATTTTAAAATTATGGAAAACTTGCTATGTTGACAACAAATAAAGTCTTTAGGCATTTAAAACAATATGATGGCTTGTCATTTTAATTTTGTCTTGTCTAAAATGCTGTAATACATTTTGTGGAAATTTGATATATATAGAATACTATATGAGTTATTGCTAGATTTGATTTTTACGAGGGAAATTTCAACAATATCTGACCAAATGAAATTGTTTTAAAATATATAATATATATATTTGTTTTAATATACAAAAATAAAATGTATTTGCAATATTTTATTTTATTTATTTTTTGTTTTATTTTATATAGTTAATTGGGTCAGGCCAGATTTTAGTCAACTCAAATGAATTGACAGTTGAAGTAAAGTTGTGGAATCAACATCATTGTGTGGAATGTTGATGATGTATTTTGTTTAATGAAAAAATAAAGAACTGGCTACTGGGCCAATTAAAATTGCCTTAATTTATTGTCAACCAATGACATTTTTTTAAATCCAGTAAACACCTCGTTTTATATAATGTATTTGTATGACATCTATAGGTGGGTAATAAAATACAAATCTCAGTTGTTAATGCCTACCTCTGACAGTTTTAGTGTTGCCACAACAGCTGACTGTTTGTAGTCTCTCTCGATCGTGTGGAACTTGCACGCTCTGCGAACTGCAGAGTTCATTCCATCAGCACCAATCTGTACAATAAAAAACATTTAAAAATAGTCTTACAAACGATGCAAAAACATAACCCACCCTAAAAGATACAAGTGGTCTGTATTCATATTACATGCATATTCATAATATTTTTATCTACGGTTATATGACATGGTTAAGGATCACTGTGATGTGAGAAAGGAAACCTTCTCTTTCCAACCTTGGCCTTTGTCAAACCAGTTGAAGAACACTGGTTGAATGGGACACAGCCTAATGAGTCCAACATGTGGGATTGATGTGGGACAACCCACCACACCACAGTTTAATTGTGAGAAAGGAAAGATGCTGCCACATGGACCACTCTTTCTGATTAACAACAAGGGATCTTTTATATGCCATATCCCACACACCCATATCATGACCTTTGTGTGCAGCTGGTATTGATCCGAGAATCTAACAAGTGGACACTACCGCTGAACTATTAAAACACCCTACAACTGATCTACGATATATTCCCAAGATATACTGTAACTCATTTAAAATATATTCATACGATACACCATAACTAATCTACAATCTGTTCTCAACTGATCTACGATCTCTTCTTAGTACTACTACACCCATTCACCAGAAGTTTTGTCTGTATTTTATCTCCGTTCGCCAGCTCCAGCCCAACCCAGGAGTTTCTGCTGGACACCGAGTCCCCCCTGTCTGGTATGATGAACGACTTGGCGTGGCTGCCATAGCGTACATCCACGCTCCCCGCCGACTTGAGCCGCCTTGTGATGGCAGCCAGGATGATGTCGTTCTCCACGATGTACGCCAAACTGCGTGCCAGGTCATCGTTGTTGAAGGTGATGAGTGACTCCGAGCACGACTCCCAGATCTGAGGCAAAGGAAATCTCATTATTTTAATTAAAAAATATTATTACAATTTATTATTATTATTATTATTATTATTATTATTATTTCAATTATATGTTGTTGTTATTACTACTATTAGTACAACTACTATATTACTTACTGGGTGTGTGTTTTTTTAAAACATTATTATTATTATTGTTGTTGTTGTTGTTGTTGTTGTTATTATTTTTTTAAATTATTTTTTTTATTATTATTTTTTTAATCTATATTTAAAAATATTACATTTAAAAATTATTATTATTTTATGTTTGATAAAAAAAAAAAGTTTCCCATAAATGTTATAGAAACCTCTTAGCTTAGCTAAACTTGTGCTGTATGAACTCAATTTCATGTTTATATCTTAAATTGTTGAGATCTGTGTCACAGATATTAAAACAATTTAAATGACCATTACATTAAAAAAAACCCACAATAAAACACCTACAGTACAATTTGTTAAAAGTATTTAACTGAAAAGAGCTCACACTGACATAAATATGTCTCAATTTCAGGATGCACTACTTACAAATATCAGATAACTGTTATGTATTAATCTGGCAGTATGAATGTAAACAAACCTGCATTCTCTTCACAGGATGACAACGTAGCTGAAGAATTTCATTCCATACTCCCATACCTGCAGAAACAATACCCCTAATTAATATCCTTGACTAACTACCAATAAGTAAATAAATATGTAAATAAATTGAAATTAAAAATTATAATAATACTAATAAAAAATTTAAATATATTTAACGATGCGCTCAACACATTTTATAAATGGTTATATCAGAGTCTGAAGCATTTTAATTGTGAAAAACCCTCTGGCTACCTGACATGTCATGCAGGCACAATTACCACCAGGCTGTTGAAGTGTCCAAATAAAGAATACTACTAACAAACAAATAAACAAACAAATAAACAAACAAATAAACAAACAAATAAACAAACAAACAAACAAATACATAAACAAATAAACAAACAAGTAAACAAATAAATAAATAAACAAACAAACAAACAAACAAACAAATAAATAAATAAATAAAATGAATGAATGAATGAATGAACTTGCCGTCGAGCAGTGACACAGTGGCAGGGCTGAGAGCACACGTTCTGTTGCTGAACTTTTCCTGTAGGTGAAATTCTTCCTGGTCAGGGGAAGACTCCAGCAAGATGATCTTCTTTTTGCTGAACAGGTCATTGTGAGCTGAAACACAGTAAAAACAAACAATCAGATCACTACTTATTACTATCAAATCAAGTACAAAATATAAATAGTTTTTTAAAATCTACAGCCACAAAGTGAAAATGTAAATTCACCCAATTTTGAGAGATTCTGAGTAGAATGTGAGTTTGTGTAAAAATGGTTCACGGACAGCTTAGTGGTAGTTTGTTATCAATTATGAGACTTCAATTAGAATAAACTTAAAACGAGTGGATGAATGATCGGAAACAATATTCATCCCAAACATGCAATGTTCCTTTAGGCTATGAATCTAAAGAAATCAAATGAGGAGAAATAAAATTGCATGAAATTAAAAATTATATGCTTGGGATGAACATTATGCTTTTGCACTTGCATTCATTTTCCACAATTTACATCCTATCATTTTATGGAAATAAAAACTAGGCTGTGGACATCACTGACATATTTCTTTCCAGAAATGTAAATGTCACTGTAAATTAAAGTACTTTTTGGTTACTGTACATACATAATCAGTTAACAAACTGGGTGACATTCATTATTTTCGTCATTAATTGCAATCTGAGCAAAACTGCTCAGAATGTGGCAAAATTTTCAGGGTTCGACATTAAGGCTCGACCAAATGACAGTGACTAGTAAACAGCTGGTTCAGTCCAGTGGTAATTGTTTCTTACTAGCCCGACTGATCGTGTTTATAATTTAGAAACTGTGAATTAAATTGCCATTCAGTAATCCTACCAATAATATTTCCCATACTCATCCACCATATGACTGATGTAGTATTAACTAAAGACAAAGAATTTCCTGATTTTATAACTAGACTTAAAGCAGTGCGGCAGTGCTAAACGTTTAAAACAGATAGAAACATATTTCAAAATACAAAGTTTGTCGCAGCTCAATCAATTCCATACTCTCATATTGGTGGTACCAGAATTGTCCAAGCTGTGCCGAATATTGTGTGCATGTGCTAAATTTTTAAAGCATAGTTACTATCAACAAAAACAGTATTATTGTTAATGCTTGATACTTTGGTACATTTTTTGTTTGTGTTTGTATTAATTTTGTTCAACATATGAGGGCCCGGCGAAAAAAGCCTACATCCAGTTATCAATATTGAGAACTGAGACATCCGGTTTAAATTTGCACCATTCCACGTCTAACACCGACACGGTTGTATTATTCAAGTGATGCAATATGAAAGAATTAATAGGCAACATCAAAGCTTGAATACTTAGCATGTCATCATTTTGTTTTATTATCACACTAGAGCCAAATTCACAATTGTAAATCCCAATACCTGAGTGAATAACTCTGTGTAGTCTAGAGGTGTGTCTGCTATCTGCATTTTCACTGGCTGCTTCTTATTTGACCACTTCGCTATGAGTTTTTCATTCACTCAATACCCTGGTACAACATAGTAACTACTGCTCTATTAAATAAATATTTTTGCCTGAAACTTTCAGACCAGAAGTGTTTAATGTTGCTTTCAAGCTGGCCATTGTTTTATTTCAGTATTAGTTTTTGCGGATGATTATAAACGTAATGCAAAACAGCACCTTTTCATAACGCTTGGTGTCCTAGTAGGACAGGCAGCGCCACCTAGCAGATTACTTTGCTGGACCCTCATTGCATAAGTAAAACACACAATGCGGTAGGGCTTCTAGAATCCAACATAATTATCTAACAGAAACATATGGTTCTATGATGTTCGTTCAGGTTTTTTATATACCATATTACGATATAGGTCTATATGACAATCAAACAAACAAGGAGTGTGAAAAGAGCGGTGGGGCACCGTTTCCCATGGACAGAGTTTACCATATTAAGTGATGAATATCCTGTCTATAGGGATTCTTTGCTGGTAATCGGAAATGCAGCCTGTGGTATCACCGAGTTATCTATCATAACAGTCCCACACATCTCTCTCTCTCTCTCTCTCTCTCTCTCACACACACACACACACACACACACACCAAACACCTGGAAGTGTTATTTCTAAAGTAATAATTAAGCCTAACAATAATCCATTCATCAATCCAGTGATCAAAATCAACTCTCAGTACTCTGCTAACCTAAAGCACATGCCATTGCTCCTCCAACCATACCACCACCCGATATGACAATGTCTGCATCTTCTACATTACTGGATGAGCAAAACTGATAGGTAAGCTGCTGCTGTATCCTGTTCAGTTTACTATACGTCACCGCCTTTTTAAATGAATGCCTTAACATCAACAGAAACATTTTCGTTTTAGTCAGGGGGGAAACAAGAGTTATCTATCTTTGACGATTACCAATCCGTGATAAATATTTGTTGTACTTTAATAGGTTAAAAATATAAATATAAATATAAATATATTTGTAATAATTTATTTGGTTTAAGCTTTGATTATTACTTTATATGAATGTTTATATATCTGTTTTAATGATTAAAAAAAGTTTAACAGGGTCCCTTCGCATTGACTGGTTGTCTGTTTAAATATCTTCCATACATGTGTCATAGATGTGTGCGGCGTAAATTAGCAAGGAAAACCAGTCAAGGTTTTGGCTAAATTTGTGCGATACTGCTACTTAGTTGCAATGGCAACAATGGCAACAAGTCACAAGCAGTCGGTTTTGACAAATTCTCTAGTAAAACCACCGATTAATCCGTATACCGGAAAGACATCGACCTTAATAGAGAGGCCCTTATCTCCGTACAGAGGTACCTATGTTGAAGATAACTACAGGTATGACGGCAGCTGCGACAGAAATCAAAATTTCATGACCCAGATAGCCGACTACACCCCCGACGAGGTGGCGACACATTTAAGACAGCTGTCAGACGACGAGTTTTACAACAAACTGATAGAGCTAAAGAATGAACAGAAGAAAGCATTAAAAAGGTGTGAAGAACTTTATCGAGAAAAACTTACTCAAGACCAACGACTGTCGACCGAATATGGGCCTGACGATGACGTTGATAAACTATTTGACAAAAATAGAATGAGACATGTCATGACTGAACTTGCCTCAGACACAGAGACATCTCTGTATTTGAATGGTTTCCTTTCAAATGGATTTACCGATAACATCAGGGATCTTTCAACAAAGCCTCCAATAGCAAGTCCTGTGCATTGTGATTCACAAGATTTCTCATACAGTCTACCTCAGAAATCAAAATCGTTTAAAGAGCGACCATGTTCTGCACCTGCAAGATGGAGCTTGGATAAATCTTACACTGGAAGTCTTGATGAAGATGATTGGCATCAGGTTATAAGGACTGCGAGTGATGAAAACCTGGGGCCCTCGCGAGCCCACAGTCCTGACGACTTGAACAGAGTGATGAGAAAAATTGACGACATGTGGGAGAGATTTTCAATTGAGAACTATGCTCCAAAAGAGCGCAGGCATTCCTCTTCTTCTCTTATCAATAGTAAACAAGCACAAAAAGATAACTGGCGACATCGGTTGACAATACCAAAACCGTTTAAAATGACCCTAAGAGAAGCAAACAAAGAAAAGAAGAAAACTCGCGCACAAATTGAACTTGAAAACAGACGACTAGAAAAGCTGAAGGCTGAAGAAGCAGAATGTCAGAAAACATTCAAAGCCTCCCCAGCCCCAGCACACATCTATCTCCCTTTGTATGATGAAATTATGGAAAAGAATGAAGCCAGGCGCCGATATGTCAAACATTACTGTCAGGAGATGCTAAAGTCTCAGGAAAAGCCATTCAATTTTGTCAAGAGAGAAGAGGAACGGAAGAAAGTGAGATGTAATTCAGCCCCACCAAAGCAGAAGGTTGCAGAAAAAGTAGCAAAATCTGTTTTCAAAGCTAAGCCTGTGCCTGAGTACTTGTTTGACAAAAGTATTGACGAAAAGATTCAGGAGGAGGAGGAATACAGGAAGATTCGGATACGGATGAGGTCGGAAGAGCTACTGCGAGAAGCATCACTTCCGTCGAATATGGAAATGAGACAACGATTAAAAGAACAGAAACTGAAAGAACAAAAACTAATGGCGTCACGGTCCAGAAAAAACAAAAAGAAGGGAATACACAGAGTGCCTGATTATGATGCCTTATTTCGACAGTTTCAAAAAGAAATGTCTATGCGGAGAGTTGAAAAAGAACCGACTGTCCCAAAGCCATTTCCCCTGACCGAAAAGGTTAGCAGTTCCATGCATGAGAAGTGTGTGCAGGACATGCAGTCATCAAGAGAACTGAGGTCGTCTCGAGATTCGGCACGTAAACAGTTTACAGGTAACACCTATACACAAATAGTTTGTTCATTCTGATTAGTGTGGTTGTTCTGGGATTTCTGTCTTGTAACTATGTCCAAATGTTAATATAGTTATATTAATAAAATAATCTTTACTACATCATTGAATAAAATGTGAATGATAAATATTGGCAGAATTACCTTATATTTATTTTCTGTAATTTTGATGTCTTATTAATATTTGAAAACAGTGTTGATTTTTTTAAATGATTTTTTAAACCTTCTGATGCCATATAATAATTATTATAATTTTTTTATTTAATGATACACTCAACACATTTTTATATGATTATATCGGTGTTAGAAACATTTTAAACTAGAAAGATGCCCTGTGGTTACCCGACAGGATCTCGGATCAGCAGCATGTCAGGCGGGAGTGTTCACCGCTGGACCGCTGAGGCACTCTCTAACACCATAGAACTATAGATAAAATGTGTTAAGTGTGCCTTAAATGAAACACTTCACTCACTGTTAAGCTCTGTGTTTCTGATCCTGAATATTTTGTTTCAGGATCTTGGAGCTCTTCTCTGGATGCAATACCTTACAGGACGACCACTGCACAAGACCTCAGGGCTAGCATGAACAGGTAACATTCAATTTTGTGTTTATCAGCTAGTTGTAAATCTTTATCTGTAAACCTGCAGTATCAGTTATGTTATCAAGGTAAAGTTCCATTCATTCTGATTAAAATTAACATGTAAAATTTTGATTG
>JAUTBW010066642.1:0-17668 GCA_032361425.1 Peltospira smaragdina
TATATATATATATCAATTTGCTTATTTGTTTGTTTATTTATTTGTTTCTTTATTATTTATTATAAATAATTGTACAACTGAATCATATCTATATATTTGGATGTATCATAGTTTGGTTAAGAATTTATAGCTAGTTCATGAATAAGTATACAACAGCTGGTTTTGTATTTTTATTTCCATATGACTTAACATTTATATTTAACTTTATTCATTTTATACACACATTTCTATTTTATCAGTCATTACTGAAATAATTAGGTCACACTGGCTAAACTATTTAGTTACACCAAACCAAAACAGTAGGTTATTATTTAGTTGTAACTAGAATTAAAATGGTTTGCTTGTAGTTATTAATACTTGGCATAGGATAAGGGTCAGCACAACACTATGAACTCAAAGTATAAGTTCTTTTCTCTCTCAAAACACAGCAATAAATTAACTGAAGTTTTATTAGCAATTACAACTAACATCTGTATAGTTAATGAAGACATTATATTGAACAAATGTTCCTTGACCAATGACTTAATAACTCCACCATCAAGTCTTGTGAAAATGTAGATTTGTACATAAGTGCGTGCGTGCGTGCATGTGTGTGTGCGCGCATGCATGAATGTACAAACATAATCAGTTGTGAAATATCAAGAGCTATATGTTACAGGTAAACTTTAAGTTTTGTAACCTATTAGAAATGATAGATGAAATGGTGATGGATGGGGAGTGGGTGGGGGTAAAAGGGTAAAGAGTTACTGTAGCTACTGTCAGTCACTTGCTTCCTTGGAAGGTGGAGTGGGAAGGGGTTTCCTACAGGAACTGCAATATTGAGTCAAGCAGAAATGAAGACATAGCACCCCCTTAAAAAACGTGTGTATCAATGTCCCCCAACTGAGATACTAATGTGAAAAAACAACAAGTGATATTATACTTTGATCTGAAAGGCTGTTATAATTTAGTCTTTAACAATGTATTTAACACCTGAAACAAAAAAAAAAATCAAGTGTTACAGGTTTCTCAGATGCCAGTCAAAGCCAAAGTAATGTATTTCCACAATGACAGAAACAAAAAGACGACACCTGCAGAGTGCGATACTCAATTAACCAGTTGACAACATGATGAATGAGAGAACGCCAATCAAAGCCAGATGAAATCACCAATCAGCTGCTGCTAAGAAATCAAATCCATCTGTATCCCTGTCTCAGTGAAGAATAAGAGCTAGGTCAATGCAATTAACTTTTTTTTTTTACTTGTTCAGAAAACAGGTTCCACTAACAGGTCTACAAAACACTGACAAGATATACAAGTATGTTGGTAAACTATGGAATAAATCAGGCTACATATAGAGAAAAATGTGTTTGTGTTATCTTTAAATTTAAAATGTGATTTAGATTAAGATATCTACTAATTTGTTTCACTATAAAAAATGAGTGTTACAGAGTGTCATCTGGTCAGTTTGAGATTGAACCCCATTTGTAATTTCTTATAACCTCATTTGATAACGATACTAATAATAAATTTGTCTTCAATAAATGTAGAACAAAACAACAATGAAAATTAAAATATAAAAATATATAAATTAAAACAAGATATATAAATATATATTAAACACATGGTGAAGCTTGAATTTTTATCCAAAATAAAAAAGATCTGTTAAATTTTGTATATTTTAAAACCACATCCTCTCCATTCTGTATCTACCTGTTACAAAGACAAAACAGCTGTACACACATTTTAAAAACCAATATCCAACATCAAATTTATGACTTAATCCAAATGACAAGCTTATTTCAAATTACCACAGCAGCAATATTAGATCCTTTACTGAATTATCTGTATATAAACAGTGTCATGTTAGGAAAACCTACCTTGGCTTTACGCACAAAACATCCACACCCAAGAGCCTCCATACTGAATATGATCCCTCCACACAGGGGACGAAACAAACAGAAAGGGGGCACAAATTCCACAGTACCACACAATGAATAGCCCTTATCGTGGTGACCTTGCAAATGATAATCTCCTTGTTGGTGAAAGGGTAGAAATTAATAAATAGGCAAACCAGAGCTGTTTGATGTATTCAGTGATCGCCCACCGAAAAAATATCCCAATCTCGCATTTGAAATTCCATGGGATAGGATACACGGTTGAGGTTTCGCGTCGTCTCTGTGTGTTGACAAAGGCTGTCTCTCAAACATTTGTACACCAGTGGGTGATCAAAGCAGAGCAGCTCCAAACCGCTTGACCAGGTATGCTGGTTCTACAGTGTACGTAACACTGCAAGCAGGAGACTTGAACAACACGGCCCACAGCCACTGACCCAACATTACCTGTCATTATGAGCCAATATTTGCTCTCCGGTTTATCAAATGATACATAAGCTCTGAAACATGTCTCAATCATACAGCTGGATCCAAGTCGAACTACAACTCATAAATCAAATGTTCTGTGTACTTTCTCAACTCAAGTGACTTCTCAAACAACCGAAAATAGTTACACCTGTTTTAATGACAATAAACTTTAAACCTTTCTCATAGGTGAAAAAAATTTCTATGAAATTATTCAGGCAGAATATGAACCCACCCACCTAGGTAATATTCATTATAATGAGGGGTGGTGTCTTGAAAATAATATTCATAAAATGTGGTGTCTTAAAACATTTTTATCTTAATCATGCTAATGTGAACCGTGATATTTTAAATATTTTGAGATAAAAACAAACAGCTCTATTCAGCTATAACCAGTGTAAGGAAAGAAAAGGGGTGTTCAGCATACAAAACATGTATTGGCAATATAACTTGGTTTCACTGTAAACAAACTGATTAAATATCTGCACAACAGGGTACTGTCACAATATGGTATACTGAACCTAAGTAACAGATCTAGCTGTATGACCAACAGCATACATCACAATATACTACTCATCCAAGCTGTTTACTTTGACTGTTTTGGCAATACAAATAAAAGTAAAGTCAGAAAGCATCTAATTAAAAAACAAAACAAAAAACAACAACATTGTTTTGACAAAATAAACAGTAACATTTCCATAATTTTCTTGTTTTCTTGGTGTTCAGCATGGATAATAATTTAAGTCAAGTTTGTACCGTTCTGTAACATAAAGGACCCTGTGGTTGTTATCTACATTCAGATTTCTATTTTAAGACTTCTAATGGAGTTTCAATCCAAGCTGTATGGGCTTTATTTTCATTCAAGTGTTTACAATGTCAGGTTTTATTATTCCATATAGGTGCCTTTCCATACAATACTGCTTTGTACAATTCATGTATATATAAATTTTTCAAGAATTATGTTCAAATTATCTTTCTGTATATCTTTTGTTGATGGATCAACGTAATAATGTTTCAGATTGTTATTACTTGTATGTGATAATCAGTCTATTCTGTGGAAAGTAGATCAATGTAACGTTTGGATATCACCACATTTGCATGGTTTATTTAAAAGCAATCATGCAGAAAAGGTTGACTGTTTGCCATGTGGATTTACCTCTATGGGTATTGATAAACATGCAGGTGTCACATTCAATACAAATAGTAATGGTATGGCAGTTCATACAATCATAGAATCATAGAATCTTATTAATTTTTTAATGTAAAGAAACAATTAATATGAAAGAAAAAATGTATCATTAAAATAAGTTAAATGAATTATTTTTAATGTTTATACTCGCATGTATATAAACAGCAAATTCTCTCAAAATCAGATATATTGCACATGCCCATGACTATGTTTCCAGTAATACAAATCATGTCAACAGTAAATAAATATATAATTTAAATAAATCAAATAAGAAAATAAAAATTTAGATGGGTTTCACTGCACCCTGTTTAGTACCAATCATTTTGTCAGGCATTTAAAATAATGGGTTATGTGGTGTAGATTTCAACACATTCAATATTATGCCACAGGATATATGCACCACATCACATACCACAACCCTTGATATATGGTATACCTGTTGTGGGGTACTGTGGTTGAAATTAAATGCTACTCTATTAGACAATAAATCCATAAGTAAATGCAATCATTTCTAAACCACAACATGTTTTAAATAATGATACATGAACCATACACATTTCATATTTACTAACTACCAGTACACTACCTTAGTCATATTTAAGTTAACCTGTTAAGGTGTGTGTGGTGGGGAGGTGAGGGGGAGTGGGGGAGGAGGGGGCAGTAACAGCCTGTCTATCATCATTCAGTGAGACTGTGAAGCCAGCAGACATTCATTGCATATCTAATGAGGAAAGAAAGACCGTTTGTTACCTGGGTCAGGGGTGAACATGTACATAGAACAAATCCAGCCTTGCAACTGGGTGCTATATTTGTATTTCATTTGTAGGACAATTGTGTTTAAACATGTGGCAATTAGAGTCAGTGGGTGGAGAGCAAAGAGAGTTATGCTGTCTGTGTTACCAGAGCTGATCCATCTAACATGCTACCTATTAAAACAGATTCAAAATATTCAGAGAATGTATGTCTGTGTTGTTTTCTTTTAATGACATATTAGCATTTTAAAAAGAGAATAAGAATTTAAACAACAATAATAAAATAATTAATTTAAAATATGTCTTGAATAATTGTAAATACTGTAAATACTGTACTTTAAATGGTTATATTTGTTATTTAAAATTTCAATGAAAAAACTAATTATATTGATATAAGATGTATGATTACATACAAAATTGTGAATCCATCATGTTATGTGTGTGTGTGTGTGTGTGTGTGTGTGTGTGTGTGTGTGTGTGTGTTCAGGGAGGTTGGGAGGAGGGGGTGTATGCAATTAATATTGGAAGTGGAAACCAAAAACAAAAACAGAAAATACACATCACCTATAAAATAAACTTTAATTTGAATAAAAACATCAAAAGACCAGGCATAAATAGTAATTATGACAACTCCCACCACCCCCATATAAGCAATGTGGTACCTGCCCTAACACAACACTACATTCTGACCAGTTCAAAAGGGAACATTTTTATGTGGGTGAAAGCTATTGTGTAGAACTGCACTTGATGCCGTTCTTGGCAAACACATGACGAATGTGCTAATAAAACACTTGTTACTGCAGTCACTGTTACACCTTACATGCATTCTCTTATTTACACTGCAAAACGTTAAAGGTAGCTATGTGTCATACCAAATGAGGTCATTTCCAAAAATATACTATCTATTACCTTTAACAATCACTGAAATGGCAATATAAATTTAAATCATGACAAATATAAATTGCAAGTTAGCCTGTCAATTACCTTATCAATCTTTGCGATTTAGTACCCCTACCCCCACACAACACACACAGACACAAACACGCATACAAAAAAACACACACAGTAATCAAATTAATGAGCTAATATGCATTTATCTTTTACTGTTATTTAAGTACATACTCAACAGTTTTTAATCATACATTTTACTTGCAACAGAGGGAAAAGGTTTTATTCAGCAACATACTTAACTTTCACAAGCACATCTAGACATGACATTAGCTACCATGACCGTTGATAAATCTTATGGACACTGAAACAGTTCAATGGATCCACCTGGATGGACTGATCAGATGACCCATCTCTACTACTGAACACTACCAGCGAGTTATGATCCAATTCTGAACAATCCTAAATTATTACACAAACTCAATGTCTTACTGCTGAGAATCAATCCTGACAAACTTCACATGCAGATATAATCTTTATTTTCCAGACAACTATATGCATGAAATGACAGGAAAATGTACAAAATACTCAAAATCATCCAAATACTTCTAAAAGGTTAGTGGCTAAATGACTACATGTATGTTGACATGCAATTAAAATAGGCATGCAAGAAGCTGCATATAATGCTGACTTCTGTTAACAACAGAAAGGTTGCAGTTTTAGCAGTGTATTGATAAATACAACACCACGTCATCATAAAGTTCAAAGCCAGACTAAATTAACAGTTGTAGTCAGTGTAATTCAAATTCAAACACAAATGCAACAATATTTCTTTAAACCAACATTGATAAGAGAAAATAAAGAAAATGGGTAATAAACTCAATGAATTTAAGGATCAATCAACTGTTATTTTTCATGTTCCTAGTATACAATACAGTACATAAATTCTATGTCAAATCTTGGTGATAATAAACAATTTAGTTTTAATAATAACATCTACAGCCCTTTATTCAACAAGTACTGCTAAGAATACTGTAATACACTTGTTTTAAAAGCTGTACTCACAGTGATGATGTCTCCCTCCTTGAAGGCTAGACTCTGGGGGTCATATATACTGAAGTAGTCCTTTACAGCTCGGGCCTGGCACGCAGAACTTGCTTCTGAAACACACAAACACATACACATTTTTAATTATTTGTTTTTAATTAAAAGTGAAAAGATCGTTTCCCTTGGGCTTAACAAATAATGAACATGTCTATCCATTTCATCTTCTTGTTCAATGGTACAGCAGGAGAACATGAACATTTAATGAACCTTAATTTAACAGACGCATGTGGGAAATCATTTGGATTTGAAATGCATTAAACAACAACAGGAACTATTCATTTATTAACAACAAAAACATGAAGCTGTAAGTATGAATATAAATTGACAGTTTTAATTACTCAGTAGCCAACTGCTTAAAGTTGTAGACTGTCAAATACCAAGCACCTCTGTAAGTTCAAGTTGTCAAGTGACAATTTGTATTTTTATATTCATGTATTAAAAATATTTTTTTCTCTAGCTATAATGAAGGGTTGAAAGGAAGGTTAGTTGAATTTATTTATGTATAATAAAATGTACAATTTTCACAGTTTGTTTAATACCTAAATGACAAACTTATTATAATTACAAATTACAAACTGGACATAAGTATGTATTTAAGTTGGAGGAATTTAAAGCCATAGGGGTACTTTAGAAACATCACACCATCAACTGAATGATACTGAATGAACTGAAAGGTTTATTTAATGTATTTATTTATTTACTTATTTACTTACTTATTTATTTATTTATAATTTTTTTTAATTTATTTAGAAAGATTGAATGTTATATAATTATGACAAATGTAACAAAAATTAAATAAGAAATTAAATAAAATAGGCATAACTGGTAAATCTACTTAACCATTTTACTTCTTTTCCCTTCATATCTAAATTGTGATGTGGAAACATTTAACAATAAAAGCTGTCAAATAAAAAAAAAAAAAAATGACTGCAGTAAGTTTATTGTTATGCATGGTTTTAGCTTCTTTTGTGTGTGTTTATTGGCTTCCTGAAGACGAATGTGAAATTAAGTGTATGAAGTGATCAGCACAGCATGGCAATTTGTACCTAATGCATATCATTACATGTTGCTTGTTCTTGCCTGTAGTGGTTGCATTAGCAACGAAGGAAATATCTGAATTCTTGTTGTTAAAGTCATTACTTTTAGCTGCCAAGAACTTCGCTTCATTAATTTTGCAGCTGCAGGATTTTTATTTTCAGTAACGTGGGTAATTTGTATAAAAACTGTCAGTGAAAACCAAGTTGAAATGCTTTAACAGTGGAATTTGGAGATCATTCCACTCTCTCTATTTTATATATAAGCATATAGTGCACTTAACTTTGGTTTAAAAAATTAAGAAAATAAAGAATGAGGAGAGGGTGGGAGTTTGGGGAAGGGGGTAGAAGTTTATTTTAATCACTCCTGTAGTTTACTAATGGACTTGCTATTTTGGCTTCCTGTTGTACTATGACATTCCAGTAGGGGTATGTGTCTATGTATGGAGAAGATTTGTGGCTTCTCATCAACCTGTTTTACATTGGAGGAAATAATTTCACTAAGAGTGTTGTGAAAACACAAGTCTCACGTGTGTATGAGACTAACCAACAATAATATTATTTTATATCAGATGATGAATGATGACAGATTTTAGACACGAAATTAAAATCTCTATTAAAAGCATGCACGTATGTATTTTTGAGTATGTGTGCATGTACACGCGCACACGCACACACACACATTTTGGTTAGCCAGAGGTTTTGGTCCAAGAGCTACTAGCAGGCACTACAATTTTAAATAACACAATACAGATTAGGTGGCTAAGTGTATCAACTGCAGGAAATGAGATTACAATTTACATCAGGTAGAAGAAAGGGATGAGAAACAGATAAAGAGACATATAGACAAATGAGTGCGCACACATGCACATGCACGAACATGGTAGTGTATGTGTGCATAATAAAAACAATTTGTTTTTTTAATATTTAAAAAAAACAATTACCTAAACAATTTATTTTAATTAAGAGTTATACATATGTGCATGAAATATAAATATTAAAGATCAAATCATTTGCTGACAGTGACAGAGACCAGTCCAGGGATCAGTCCAAAAACCCTGATACATGTCAGAGTGTATTATATCATTACACAATATGACAACTGTAAGATTACAACATGCTTCTAGCTCATAGCTCCAAATATCAGTTTTTCTCTTATCACCCACCAACAATAAGATCAGATGTTTTACAGCCTACTCTAGTGTAAAGATTAAAGTGTTCAAGTCACAAGTAATACACTTTAGTGATCAACATGCAATGTTAGCCATGATGTAATCACTGACAAAATATGCAATACCAATCTTTTAAGGGTTGCTGTTATCAATTTATGCATATGTGACCATGACATAATTATCTTAACTGATTCCTCATCTGACAATCCTTGCATGTATAATTCAAACCAGCTGTGTTCAATTTTACACACACATTTAAAGGCATAATACCACGGAATTAGAGGTCTTTATTTCACTAAATACTTAATAATTATTTAAGATTACAAACCTCATTTTTGTATCTCCGAAATTTTTTGAATGTTTGAATGAGGTAACAGGAGAAAATATTACACCGGAACCATTCGTATTTATTCGGAATTGATTGACATAAATGGCGACTGTCACAAATAAAAAATAATACATCAAACCTCAGAAAACCGTGTGGTTTTTTCCGATTTATTTAGCGTTGAAATAATTCTGAAAATAGCTAAATATATCGTTAAATTGCCACATTTGCAGATTATGTAGATGGTTATAAAAGGTAAATTTAAGGACATCAAATGTATATATTTTCAATTAATACTTTGTTTGGCCATTAAATAGGTCAACACAGTGTGGCATTATGTGTTTAATTCTTAATTCATGTGTATAATAGTTTTGTTCACAATTACAATAAACTTTTGAGTTTCATTTAATATGCATTTTTTTATCTACTACAAGCATCATGTGGAGACAAGAAAAATCTGTTTGCAAAATTCCATAAATAAATAAAATTTTGGATACTGTCTGGTTATTTAAACGTTTATAATAATTTAAAAAAAAAAAAAAAAAACATAATTATTATTATTCTAATTCAGTTATTTCTGTTGTTTTATCATTTGTAAATGATATTTATTATTATTTTTTATTTTTTATTATTTTTATTTTTTTATTTTTTTTAAACCTATACCTTTTAACCATTAAACATGTGCACCAAGCAATGCAGCAGTAAACCGGAATGTGACAAGATAACAAGTTAGAATTTATATGACATATTTACTGTATAGCCCTTGATATTGGCTTCAGTCCATTCAATGTGGTTCCTCTCAGAGTTGCTTTTGATGACCTGCCAACTATGTGGAGTGTCATGGTGGTTCAGGTAGCTATGTGGCCACAGGTTGGAGGAATAGGTCATCATATTAACACAACTCTCATCTTGTACCCTGCCCAATAATAATCACTGCGGAAAGTCAATGCATGTGTGTGTGTGGGAGGATCCACACAGTATGTACAGTTTAGCAAAGCCTTCTCGAAACACTACCAAACACATAATGAAAGTTGGATAATACTTGTATGTAGAATACAGAATACAGAATACAGCGTATTTATTGACTATAATAATTCATGTAACAAACTGTAATAAGATTCCGTTTGGGTGGGTGTTATTTTTTAATAAATCCTGTGTTTGAGGCATTTAATTTTGGTTTTATAGATTCAATATTTTAATAATAAAATCTATTTTGGACAAACCTGTAACTTCAGAAACTTGAGTACTGAGTATCAGTAACAGCTAATTTTTTGCTTTGTTACAGCTGTTCATTCTACCTCTATACTTATTACTGGTTATACACATTCCTGACAGACTTTGAAAACATCACCAGTATGAGTATGAGATTATTTAAAATCCTGTTTAATCACCAAACATTCAAAAATAAAGTGCTTAAATTATAAAGACTAACTAAAAAATGTTTTCACTTTTATACAAAACCACAAGTATAAAGGTTACAGTTGTTTCTTATTAGCTAAATAATTACTGATAAAAACATGTCAGCAAATGCTATTTTTGTTGACCTGTTTAATTTGATAATCTAACCAAACATACTTTTCTGATATTAGCATCATCAAAATGTTTATGAAAAGCTGTCAACACAGACTTTTTGTTAATAATCATATATTCCAAGCAGAGGATAACACATCAAACAGGCTTTCATGGATAAAGGAAAATGAACAAAAGACAATATGATTAACATACAACGCTGTCAAGAAAGAGTGCATCAACCTTTCACATCATACATCATACAATGACATTTCAAAAGCAGAAAGGCAATTAACACCTGACAGTATTGTTTGAATGAAAACAAATCGGCTCTGCATAAAAAATGTCCTGGAAATGGTCAAATGTCAATAGGCTGTGGCCTGTATATACTGAACCTTAATTTGATAGGAGCATGGGAAAATCATTTAAATCTGAACTGCACTAAAAGCACCAAGAGAAACTGCTAATATATCAACAGATAAAACTAAACAATAGGTATGAATATAGATGATTTTAAAATGCTGACCACAAAAACTGTTACTAAATAATTATATAATTATAAAAACTGTTACTAAATATTATTATAAGAAATCAGTCAATTAACATGATTTAAAGACATAATTCAAAGTACTGCAGCAGTTATATTACTTAATTATAATTTTCAAATATAGATCCATCTATAAATTTATAGCCACATTTATAAATCTATGAGATATAAATAACATTCTATAACAATTTATAGGTATTTTTGTTTAAGAGCCTATACATGTACTTTTTCTTTATGCTGGGATATCACTGGACATCATGAATTTATCACACAAAGATATATTTTAATTATTCACAAGTAATAAGCATCTAAAAATGCTGAGAGTAAACATATTTTGTAAATTATTTCACTGTTAATTATCTTACCTGGTACTCCCTGCCCCACACAAGCACACCCCACACAATCCCTGCCCCCTAGGCACTGGGGCAGACAGAACTTCATTATATCATATGATAGAGCTAATCCAGCAGATATCCTCCCAGATTATCTAATTCATCTCCAGTCATAACTGTGTGCCTTTGTTTTCCTTAAGCAGCCAGCTAGTAAACAACAGTCTTTCATATACAGGAAGCCGAGGCACAGATCAGAAATAGACTGATGTAAAAATATACACCGGCAGTAATAATGACTTTACACAGGCCTAAGACTTGGCACAGCCGAGCCAGAGTTTGTCAGCCCATTGTTTTCACAGGTATGAAGTGATGGATGTACAGTAAGACAGTTGGGAGCAATTGCTTTCCAATACCAGTTCACGCATCATACCACCAACTGAGAGGAGATAGTGTACAACCGGCACTGTAGCTCAAACGAAGAAAAGTCGTGCAGTACAAATGAGTGGTACTGGAATGGGATCAACATAAACAAAATGAGGTAACTAGACTGAGGATACTGCAGGAATGGTTCGGAGATATATTGCCTGCTTGTGGAGAATAATTCCAGCACAACACAAATATCATTACACACATTACTTGGTATTTTTAGAGTCAGCAACAATCTGACAAAGAATTCTCACTAGCATTATTACATTTTTATGACACAACAAGAAATACATCAGGTGTTTATTGCTAGAACTTACTTTCTGGTTAAATGGGAAAAGAACTTTAAAAATGTAATAACAAGTTGGATTTGAATTTGTGAAACTTTTAATAAATAATCTGTAATAAGAACTTGCAAAATCATAACCTTAAAAACTTGTATATATTTCACTAAGTTCAAGGATGTTTAAAATCTTATTATTTATGTTTAGCAGCATAATTCAGGCAAATTTGTGAAATACATATATTCTTGTCGATAAAAACACTTGTCTACACTAGGTATCATTAAAAAAAACCAATAAGTTAAGATACAATAGCAAGAAGAGTAAATGGACATATTTCTATATAATGATAAAAAGATAAATGACTATAATGATAAAAGATAATATAACCAGTACTTAATTTCAAAGCAGATGGACTTCTCAATAAGCCACTGATTGTAATGAAAAGGAAGCACCAATAAGCCTACTAAAGGCAGATAATTCCACAATCTACTACAATTCCACAATCTATTATGCCTAACCAATCTAAGGTAATTTCACCCTTCATTCATTACACTGTTATCACCATCTGGTAAGAGTGACCAACATTTTTCCACTGCCCTCCTTAATTAACACAGATTTCATAGCACAATCTTTCACACCTCACCACCACAAGATCTTTGAAATTTAAGGCCACATTATCTTGCTAACCAACCAAGAGTGAAATAACACAATTAAAATCATTCTATTTGAGGCCAGTATCTTTGGGCACAAGATGGGAAGGGAAATATTTATCAAGACAACAGTTTAACTCCAGCCTACTATCTAAGTGTATGGTCTGATAAGCATTTAAGAGTAATTATTACCTCGTCAGATATAACAGTACTCTGATTTCTCATTAGTGGGCTGATTAAGACCCAGTCAGGTGTGAGGGGAGAGGGTTGAAAATAGCACATCCATCAACAGGCGGCCACAGATTGCAGCCCAGTTACCATTGTTAACACTGGATGACTTTAACACCTGCAGACAGCACATCACACGTAGGTAATTCTGACATAATGATTGCTGGTATTTCCTCTCCTTATAACATCAGATGAACAGCAACAGACCCAATAGCAACTGTTCAAATTGTTCTACACCTCCTATATGTATTAACTGCAGAAGATTGGTATACACATACATATATTTGACTATATATATATATTTCAATCTATTTAGCACAAATGAGCTAATTTTGTATGTTGTCTTATCTGGATGCTGAGTTTACCTTTTTTTCTTCTGTGAACACTGCCCCAATACTGTCACTCAAAAACAACAACAATAAGAAAACTGCATAATGTGTCTTGTCTGTTAAAATTCATGCTAAGAGGTTTTTTCCTGAGATATCACTAAACAAATACCACCCGTACCCACTTTCTTTTACTACCGTGACCTTGTAACTCGAAGCATTCATAAAATTTACAATAGACGTAAATACAATGTACTTACTTAAAACAGCAACATTATAAGAGTATGTGCTAAATTGGGTACATATTTGGATCTGTTTCGATCACAGTGGCCTACATACATTACAAGGCCCAGTAGCTTTGATTCAAAGGAAGTTTTAACGACATAGTCAACACACTGCGAATGTTCATAATTACTTAGATTAATCAGAGGAAGCCCAATGCAAAAAATATTTGGTTCAAATGTTACATATAAAAATTACAGGCATGTTCCAAACAGAATAACATATACCAAGAGCTTTGTTACACCAATGGCAAAGCATTATCTGCAATAATGGCCCAACAAAGCCATCTATAGAGAACCATCTTTTAAAAATGTAGTAATGAAGACCAAGTTTATTCATTATATAAATATTTTTTTTAATTATTTTTTTCAGCATGGTTTTAGCACTCAGTAAACTGACCAAATTTCCTTGGAATGTAGCTTTCATATTTTGAACTGAAACAACATTATGCAACAATTTATAATTTTGTGTTATTATCTAAGGGAGCCAACTCTGGCAGCTCAGAATCTTTAGCAGGATGAAGCTACACTAAATACAGGTTCTTGATGCTAACATTACTGTTATACCATTGACTTCATTTGTATTATACTTATTATTATGTCACTGTTTACCTTTTCCAATCTTTTTTTTTCTTCTTTTTTTTTTTCATAAAAATATTTTACAAACTTTCCAAATAACATTTCAGTAAAACTAGCCAACAAGCCATGTGTCATGTTGTGAGAGAAGGAAAACATGAGTGTACAACAAAGGGGTTATCACAGAGGTTAATAAGACAGCTCCCCCTCCCAGCACCTGTGTGCAGCGAACAGCAGTGATTTACTGCAGATTACTTGAGAGACACGATGCTCAGTTTACCAAGTAACCTGGGCTGGGACGTCAGTCTGGGACACAATTAGCATGACGGGGGCCGAGGTCAGACATCAAAGGAAACTAGAGAGGCAATTCAGCAAATATATACTAGTACAGTACTGTAAAAAAAAGAAAGAAAAAAAAGAGGAAAAAAAAGTAAGAAAGCAAGAAAGCAAGAGAGCAATTTTTTTTTTAATTTAATGATGCACTCAACATATATGATCTATGGTTATATGACATCGGACACAGTTCTAATAGTGAGAATAGAAACCTGCTGCCACCACATAGGCTACTCTCTGCAATAAGCAGCAAGGAATCATTTATATTCACTATCCGACACACAGGATAGCTTATATCACAGTGTTTGTTACACCAGTTGCGCAGCACTGACTTTAATGAGACAGCTTAATGGCCAAAAAGAAAGCAAGGAATGAATAAATGAATTGAAATGAATGTTAACGATGTCCCAGCATGAAAAACAGATTATTTGTTGGCTGTCAGACAGGAAGAAAAAAGGAAATGTTTTATGTAACATGCTAAGCATAGTCGACATTTATATGGTGTCAGACCATTCAAATACTGTGAGGAAACCTACTGTGAGGAAACACCATGATGTTATTTTATCAATTAGCAGCTAAAAATTATACTATAGACTGGACAATACAGTATGTTACACTGGTTACCGATCTTTGGAGAAGGTCACTATCCCAGCTAAAGGTCATCTTCTTATTATATCTAATATACAATATAGTATGACACACTATAATGCAATAAAAAATATAGTTATAATGACAATTTTATGATTTGAGCTTACTTGTCTATGGAAGTTAGTTCTTCAAATTAGTTACCCAGCCATTATAAACATGAAATGAGAAACAGGCAATGACATTTTAAACTTCTACATAATCATTTGTTCTTATGTGTTATTTTTCATTTACAAAAATTACACATTATGAACATATGCAAATGTGTTTATGGTGTGAAAATCCCAACAACAACAAGTTTACACATGAATAAAGCATTCAACCTGCAAACTGATAAATCATCTAACAGTGCCTACCATCCGTCATCCTTTTCTGAACGAAAATACAAGACAATGACAACTGTCAACAGATCTAAAACGTACAGCTAGCTTCATTTCACTAGTATCATTACTTCTCATGATCACCACCAGCCACCCAGCTCAGTGAGTTCGGACTAAACATGCTTGTTATAGTCCACCTTTTGTCCGCTGTTAGCACTTCTTTCTGCTGAATCACTTGGAAAATCACAAGCCAACAGGTTATCATGGCAAAGAAAACTCAGACCTCTGTTACTGTCGGCAGGGCTATAGAACGTCAGTGATGCACAATATAAGGCTTATTCTGCCATAAATCTCTCCTTGTTGACAAATGAGGGAACGCTTCAGTGGCCATTCTTATACATATCTGTACTTAACTCACCATCAATGGCATTCTGATATTAATCTTTAGGCTGGCAGCAAATAGGTTCAAACCTCTGTAGCGATTCAACATCAATTTCATTTCTTTCTTTAGTCCATAAATGGCCTAGACAGCTAAGGTATATGTGCCCAGGACAGGATGCTTGAATTATAAGAGTATATTAAGACAAACTACAACTAGCAGTCATTCTGCCTACCTCTATCTAGATGAAAAGTATCTATGCCATAAGACTGTTAAACACACTGTATATGAATCTACTTTTTAAATAATGATGTGGACATGAATAATGCTAGTGTATAAACTTACTATGTTTCAGTAACTAATTCTACAATTTTTCATAGAAATACTGCATCAGAGAGAAAGCTTTATTTAATGATGAATCAAGATATTTTTTTATTAATGGTTATAAGGCATCAAGACATGATTAAGGACCATCTGATAGTGAGAAAAGAAAACTGCTATCATTACATGGGCTATTCTTTCTGATTAGCTGCATGAGCTTTTTTTATATTCAGTGAACAAACATATTCTTTAAGTTGACCTAACTGTTCAAGCAAACAAAGTCTAAGGACCGATACTTCACAGTTAATCCTTTCAAGCTATCACAATATGTATAGTCAACAGACCCATATTTACATCAATGGAGGTTTCTTGTCCTATTAAACGGTCATCAGTGCAACATTTTTTTTCTAATAGGCTTTTGTTGCCAATAATAATTAACAGACAAGTTTGTCAACTGGTAAATTCTTCTTCATGATTCATTAGAAATGTGTTTTTAACCATTTACAAGGAACAACAAAATTAAAAAGGACAAGAATATTTATTTTGGACATGCTTGTAGTTTTGACACTTAACTAAAGAATAAAACACCATTAGGACAATTTGACCTAATACTGATAACACCAGGCACATTAAAAAACAGCTTTTGCAGGTCTTTTTTTCAGAACATTTTCCTGTGTGCCATGGCTTCACAGTATATGCAATATTCTTTGTTTCTATTTAAAAACATACTGGGTAGTTTAATTTTATTCATTCAATACCTGATAATTAATAATAAATAGACAGACAGATAGAAAGAGAGAGAAAGAATACATTTTATTTAATGATACATACAACACATATCTACAGTTATATGGTATCTGACATATGGTTAATGATTGTGATAGTGAAAAAGAAACCTGCTGCTGTCGGTGAGCAGCAAGGGATCTTTTATATGCACATCTCACAGACAGGACAGCCTACCACACCATGAGCGAACAGCCTACATCTGAGCTACATCCTGCTCCTTGATAATTAATGAACAAAATTCACGTGCTCTGGTGACTGCATTAATCAACACAAACTGACCGTTTAGAATATCGGTAATGCGCATTAGTTTTCAGTGACATCAACATAACAATGTGTTGACTGGCCACACTTGCCGTGTACTCTGACATGGGCGAACAATAACTCCAGTCAGTCAGAACAGTCAGTGTCATACATATGAAAAAGAAGGGACATTTTTCTATGAATCTCTCAATGAAAAGCACTGATGCAAGACATTCTTTAAGTAAGTTAGACGACACTCCCATAATACAAAAACTGAAGAAGAAAATTGTCTGTAAATTTTAAGGTAGTTTTTTTTGGATACAAAAAGAAACAATAAAATATAGTTACAACAATACTCAACAACTAAAACAAAATACAATACAATACAATAAAATAAATAAATAAATAAAATAAATAAATAAATAAATAAATAAATAAATAAATAAATAAATATATAAATAATTTGAAATTACCTATACGTATTTTATTTCAATGGTTTTTTTTTTACAAATACCTCTCAATATTTCATTCTGAAACTGAATAATACAAGATTTTAAAATAAGAAAAACAACATTTCAGTTGACTTTCACACACACGCATGAATGCACAGATACACACACACACACACACACACACACACACACACACACACACACACACACACACACACACACACACACAC